>OOFC01033326.1:0-15984 GCA_900323345.1 Pseudochromis fuscus | reverse complement strand
CTCTCCGTCTTTAAGACCTTCAGCTTTTTTTATGAGACATAGCTGTGATTTATGACCCGCAGGACTACAGCAGTCCCGTGTTGACCCGTATCTACTGTCTGACAGCTGACTGGCTCTTTGCTTTAATGTGGCTTGCCATTTTCCTCACACACACACACACAGATAAACTCTGAGTACAAACCATCCGGAAGTCGATTAGTTCTTCTCACATCTAAATCAAATACCTCCTCATTCACACAACAAATCTGATTGACATGAATTTAAAAAAACACTTTGCTTTGGCATTACAACTTACATCTGGATACATTTCCAAGCTGCTGCTGGATAAAAGTGTTTTTGTATTTTTCTTTTATTCCAATAAAAATAAATGGTTCTAATTTTAAAAATGTTGTCTCTCTCTGAGAGCTCTCCACATTAAATTTCAGTCTACTTGTTAAAAAGCATCACAGCTCCAGTCGTGTAACTTTTACCCAACAGCAGCTGCACGGTGCATACTGTAGCCTTCACACTGAGAGCACAATGAACAGTGAATGAACATTTCAACAATACATCAGCAGTCGTAGACCCAAAATGTTTTGATGATATGGCTAGCATGAGGTCAAAGGTCATCATCTGTGCAGTAATGCTGGGTATCATGACAAAAGAAACACTGGATTTGTATAAAAAAGCATGACAATGGATGTTATGGAACTGATAACATACAATATAAACAATACCAGCATGCATTATCCCGAATCATGAGCAGAATATGAGGGTGGTAAATGTTACTTTAAATCCTATTTAAATGTCAGGCCCTGCAGCAGTCAAACCACCTCTTGCTAAAAAAGGACCTAAAATTTAGATTTCACTCTGCAGAATTTCGAGAACAAAACAAGTCTGTGTTGCCACTGCTGAATCAGTCCTGCAAAAATGTTACAGTAAAGATAATAAAACAGGTAGAAGATCAAAATCAAAGTCTGTCTTACCATGAGTCTCAGTTTCTTGGTGAGGGAATACAATGCCTTCAGTTTCAAATAGGGGCTGCAGGAAGGCCACTACAGAGAGAGGAAGCACAGGGGTGGGGGGGAGTGTGTGGCGTAAACTAATCATACAGAGAAACAACCAGTATTATGATCTCTTAGCAGCAGTTTGACTTCTAGCTTTAAAAGTGCAGCCTGAGTGTAGCTTACAAAAAAATATAAATACATATTAGAGACATGTTAAATCAGCTTTCTTCTGCATCAAGGGCCAGAAATCTAGATACATGTATAGAAATAAATTATTATTTAGGTTAATTTCAACACCCTTATCCAAATAATTCAAGCTGTAAAAATCAGATCAACAAGGACCAAATTTTCAGATCAAATAATTTGAACAAAAAAAACCATTTTTAAAAACAGAATAGTATTAAATGTCAGTGCAAGATTTTTCACCCAAAACCCACGACCGAGCTCTGATTCCTCTTTGTTGTTTATCTTAATGTAAGTGAGGCGTGTGTGTGTTTGTGTGTGTTCGTTTTAAACCGAGTGTCATCCGATCATCAGCCTGATGCTTCCGGCTGAGGAAGTGTTGACCTGGCAGCGGTGCACGGCGGTCCTGGCCGCCTGAGTAAAAGTCTGGTCGGCCGTGCTCATCGTCATCATAATCATCGCTCCAACCTTTTCATTTGTCTAAATGGACAAGCTGCCGGACCGTTACGCAGGCAGGAGGAAGGTCCCCTGAGAGGGGAGCCTTGGGTTTTTACATACAGTGAGGTGGAGCCTTTAGTGCTCTGAGTGCTGCATCGATCTGCAGTTAAACACTGCTGGCTAACCTGCAGCTCACCCCTCCTCAGCCGGGCTCTCTCTCATGTCTCTAATTAAAACTCCTGAGGACGGCTGTCATATTTTCTGGTGGGACCTAAACAATCCACTAAAAACGAGTCTCCTGGTATTTTCTGTCCTTGCCAGGGCCAGGTCATCCAAACAAACACATAGCACCCATTGATCCTCAGAAATCTGTACAGCTCACACTGACTTTATAAAACCGTGGCACCTGTTTAGTGATCTCAGAAGTCTGCGGATTAGATTTTATATTCATATCCCTTTACAGGTGCCAATTTACTTGCACTAAATTGGTTCTGTGAGGGGAAATCTTACCACCATTTCAGCGTGTGACTGGTAAATCAGGCCAGTAATGACACCTCAGTCACGCTGACCCCCTTTAATATGATCGAGGTTCCTCTCTAATTAAACCTGCAGAAAAAAGCTGCAGTGAAATTAGATTTTCTCTCCATTCTACATTAATTTATTGGCAAATCTCAAATTGTGCTCATTTGAACAGGCACTTAAAGACTATGCTAACATTAAACATGTTTCACAGTTTAAATATCAATGTTAAACACTAGCTTTTTGAATCTCTGTGGCCCTGGCAAGAACAATTTTTGTGTCAAAATGAAAAAAATTCAGCATCACATACCAGAGAGTTTTCTCCTATCAGTCTAATTTTATCATTAACGTGCATTTCACCTCAAACTGTGAGAGCAACTGTTTAAATTAAATCAAATTTAACACTATTTAGGTTTCTAAAATACCTTAAATCTACCAGTCTAATTAGGATATTTCTGAGAGTGCATTGTACACTTTAAATCTTTCTCTTCTGCACCTCGCTGTTGTATAAATAACACATTTAAAGGTGTATTGTATGTCCAAATGTCCATGATGGGGTGCATGGCCAGGATAGGCTACTGATGGTTGTAATGCTGGGTGATGGGAATGCTTGGCGCATGACAGCATGTAAACAAAAACCAAATATGGTGATTACCATGGTGACATATCCATATTTCATCCAACCAGAGCGTAATGAAGAAACATCATTTAGAAACATCAATCTGGTGGAAAGACTCTTCCTTCTAGCTGCAGGATATTAAAATCAGGACATCAATGCATGATACAAATATAAATATATAAATATATATATATATATAGGCTACACTGGCACTGACATACTGCAATAACACACTGTCGCATTCTGAGCTGCTCTGGATTCCCCTTGTTCTTTCTGGCTCGCCACAGGCCTGCTGTTAATATGAGTCCGCTTGTTTATCCGCTTGTATAATTGTACACAAAGCGGCGATGGTGGCTGATGTGTGAGATTATCACAAGGTCATCCGTCGACGGGATGAGACCATGCGATCACGCACCAGCCTGATCTGGCTTTCACTTGTTTACATCCTTATTTTGGCTCCAGCATGGCCGCTGTGGCTGCGCGTAAATCTTAAGACGCAATAAAAAAAAAACACCCAATTCGGCTGATGTAAAGAGGCTAAATGATTCAGGATGTGCAGGAGGGGAAGCGACGGCTTCCCTCCAAATCCCCCCTCAGCCCCTCTCATTGTTTCCTTTCCATCAAAAGCGGCGACCCGTGATTATTTTAATGCTGATGGAAAATGACTGTCGCTCATGACGAAGCGGATGAAAAACGTCCCTCTCTAAAATTTATATCATTTCGATTGGAAAACAAATCTGTGAATTTGCGGTGTTACCACGCCACAGTGTGCATCAAGGATCAGATCAACCTGCTCTCCTTTCTCTCTGCCTGCCTGCCTGCCTGCCTCAGGACGAAGCAACATTCACCGAAACCCGAACAGCTCCCCGCATCCCCATCGCTGCTCTTACCTCCCGTGTTTGTGCGTTTGGTGCTGCTGGCCTCCGTTGGGGTCTCCAGGGGTCTTTTACGCGAGTCCGGAGGATCGGACTCCATGTGTGGTTGTTGATTGTGATGGTGAGGATTTGAAAAAATGCCGTTTTGCTGTACTGCTCCGCCGGCCATCATTTTCGAGCTTGCTCTTGGATGCTTAGGCTGCGTTTGCGTTTAAATCCCCCTTTTCCGTTTTTTTACGCAGCGTAGCCGTGCAGATGAGTCCTTGGAGAAGGCAAATACGATTTAGGAATCGGAAAATACGCCTGTTTCTTACGGACGCTGTGGGTTAGCTGCGCGTTTCTCCGTGGTGCGCCGTGCGTACAGAGAGATGCTGCGCAGGGACAGAAAGAAAGAAACGCTGGAGCGGCGGATGATCGGCTCAGAGAGGGAGAAAATCCGAAACCTCTGCAAGATAGAGCGTCTTCTAGGCTACTAAAAACGTGCA
Organism: Pseudochromis fuscus; assembly: GCA_900323345.1. Taxonomy (NCBI): domain Eukaryota; kingdom Metazoa; phylum Chordata; class Actinopteri; family Pseudochromidae; genus Pseudochromis; species Pseudochromis fuscus. Next base: position 11,879 of record OOFC01033326.1, on the reverse strand, counting down.
AATGGCTCGTCAATCTTCCATCAACCTTCAGATATGCGTGCTAGGATATGTGTATCATTCCGCTGCAACCAGTACTCATGTCAGGCAGCACAGGATGGTGGCGCTCCTCTGCAACAGCCAGCGAAACGGAACAATAAATAAAACAAAACAAAACCGAAAGACAAAGAGACCAAATAAACCGAGGAAAGAAGAAATAAAGGAAAAACCGGAGAAGCAATAATAATAAGAATAATACAAAAAAATCCGATGCGTTATTGGTTGGCTATTATAATTTCTTTCTTCTTATCCTGTCCTGGCTCCAATCATGAAGACACCCAGAAGGTGACGGTGGGTGAGGAGGGTCCGGAGACGCGGAGCTGGAGGAAGACACGGAGAAAGAGACGTTTTGTCCTGCTCGTTCTCTCGCTGAAGATGCTGCAGTCTTGCGTTCAGAGCATCACTTCTCTGACTGGCTGCTGGAGGAAGCGCAGGGGAGCGGCTGACGTCACAGGGCCTCGAGGTGCCTTCAGGGTTTCACTTAAACTCGGAATTCCCACGTAAATATTAAAAAATGTGATTTTTCTTTGTGCTTTGCTGACTTTTTATCCAAAAAATAAAAATAAAGTCAAGATTGTTACCGTCTGGAATGTGTTTTCTATTTTGAGAATTTTATTACTAAGAAAGCTGCAAAAAATGTATGGATGAGAATTGGATTACCACACCATCTCCTGGCACAAGGTTTATTGGTTAAAAAAAATAGGCTATGCATGAAAGCTAACAATGGAAACACGTGTAAGACGTGGCTGATGTTAACGCACAGACTCAATCAGACGTGAACCTCGCTGTTTACATGTGCACAATCTCCTGGGTTTCATATTTTCGACGACACGTGAAGGCACCACGAGAGAAAGCGATAAAAATGAGAGGGAGAGAGCGACGCCTCCGTCGAGCCGCGATTGGCGGAGGCTGCGCTTCTCCTGCAAAAACGAAAAGGACACAGATATATTCGCCCGGCGGAGTCACATGACGCAGAGGAAAGGATGCGGCGGCGGGTTCTTACTCCGTTACAGCAGCGGCAAATGCAATTATGTCTGAACGGGAGCCTGAAGGTCCCGCTGCGGCTGTTTGAAGGTCTGTAGCGCTACCTGTCAGAAGGCCAGGGAGCCTCAGACACACGTGGAAATCTGCAGGAGAGCTCCCCCGCAGTTTTACCGGCTTAAATTCAAATATCAGAAATCACCAAGTGGATTTAAACTAGTGAGAGTTTGGAGGATGTTTTTCATCACTAAAAAGAAGAGACATGAATCAGTAGGATATTATAAATTCTTATTCTGTCACTGTTGTATTTTTTTCTTTTTTTGCCTCATTGTGAGACCCACTGTCTCAGTTTGGTGTCTAAAGCACCTGACCATCCACGATGACCCTCAGGCCAGACTGCAGGCCTGCTCATCCTCTACCTGCACCAGAGAAATCCAAAAATCTGACATGTTTGGCAGATTTGCATGAACGTAATGCAATTAAATAAATACATTAAAAAAAAAAAAAAAAACAGTAGCACAACATAGGATGATCATGTACGCAGAGCGCCCGGCCTTCCTCACCTGTCCCCTCAGCTGTTGTATGACCCACCTGTGTGTGCTGCGCCTGACATCTCTGCGTCGCTCTGCCTGGGTCTGAAGAGGGATCCTCCAGCACTGTGAGCTGTCTGAGAGAGCTATACCCGCCTCAGTATTTCTCTCTCTCCCTCTCACACACACATACACACTCACACATTTGGCATATTCTCACACACACCCAGAGAGACACGCAAATACCTTCTACTCCCTCTCTCCTTCTCTGTCCAGTGCTCTACAGATGCCGTACGCCCTCAATGCCTCCTGTAGATTGCAGTCAAGGTGACATTGTCCTGCCTGTGCACACACACGAGCACACACACACACACACACAGATACAGACAGACAGACAGACAGTCACACAGAGCAGCTATCTCACACTATTTCACATCGCCATGAGAAACACACCGGTGAGCCAGTCTTCTGCTCTGGAAATACGTGGCAAATCCAAGGCAGATGGATCCCAAGCTGCAGTCTGAAACAGATTCTGCACCACAAATAGCAGGCGCTGCTCAGAGGTACAAAAGGCCTGGATGCCTGGACGCCGGCACCTAATTGAACAAGCTACTCAGTGCCGTCTGAGAGTGCAGCACAGACGCAGCCGGACACAAGCATTTATACATTTGGAGCACAGACAAATGTGTTGGAAGCTGAACTGTGAGGGTCCCATACGGCCAGATCGTCCACACTGCTGCTGCAGCATATGGAAAAAGTGAAGTAACCCCATAACAGGCTAGCGGCATTCTTGAGTTTTTATTAGGCTGGGGCTATGAGCAGATGTTAGCGAGATGGTTTTTTTTGGAGATTTTGGTTCTGCAAACTCCTGTTCGGCTTTGGACGGCGACCTCCAGACACTTAAAGCAGCTTTTCAGAGTCGCCACAAACTCTCCAAAACACCACATGCAGCCTGGAGGGAGCGAGGTTACAGTAATAACTCAGTTTTTCCCACTATGTCATAATCAGAATGCAAAAGCTTCAGTTTATCCAACAGCAAATGTTATCCAGAGGTCCAAATAATTTTTCTTCGCATGGAAACTGTTAGAAAGAGGAAATTTTCCTGTGATGGATTTTGGATCTACAGCCTGGAATTCCCAGTTATGTGTCTAAAATTGTTTGGTAGTGACTCAAAAAATAAGAAGGAAAGAGGAGCAGAGACAGAAGCCAGCTGGAGTGTCAAACCTCAAACCTCTGAGATAGTAAATAAAAATGTCTTGGATCTGACCTGGAGTAGAAATATTACTGCCACACAAAGCCACAGTCAGTCTTTAAATTTATACAGGTCTCTATTGTCATTAATTTGCCCTTTGGAAGGGTAAATAAAGACTGAAGAATTGTGAAATTAATTTTCTCTCAGAGTGAAACATCCTTTGCAGGTGTGAGCTGCCCACACCTGTTTTCCCTGCAGACCTCAGTAATGTTCATACAGTATTCTGGCTGCTGCTGTAACACTGGGTCAAGGCTGACTGAAGCTAAATGGATATTCAGGATGGAAAAGCAGCTGGGATGCTCAAACATGGCGGGCCACTGGTGCCACCTGCTGGCTGCTGGGTGGAAGAGCAGCACAGTCAAATTTTACTGGTGTCAATGGATTATCCTTCATCCAGATACTTTTTTTTCCTGATCATTTACATATGGATAAATACATTGATTTGTGGTAGCACGTACAAGTTACTGTATGTTTGCAAATGTCCATAAATAATTGCAAAGTGTTTATCATGTAAAAAAGGGATCTCTCCCCGCCCAGTGTGAAGAAGACAAATGCACGCATACAACTTGTGCAATAACATTACACATGCAATAATAATCATAATAATCATAATAATAAGTAAGAGACTCAGATTAGGAATTATTTACATGCATAAGCCCTATGTAGAGTAAATAAATAGAGTTGTAAATTAGACCTTATCCACATCCAGTGTTTTTCAAACCAGAAACCATGAACAGTCTAAGTGAAGGACTTCTCCCTACATCCCGCTCTGTCCCCGCCCACTTCCACTTTTGCATAATTGTCCTCCCACCGGGTACTCATTCAATTTTAGCCCAAAAAATCAATAGGAAAGTCAATGCAGAGTCGGAGGCTCGACCACTCTGGGAGATTGAAAGGAGACAGATGTGATGTGCTCCTCTTTACTTCTGTGGTCGCTGACCTCACTCGTGCCTCACGCTGGAGATTTATGACTGAAACTAACACGACCTGACTGCAACACAGAAAACTGGATTAGAGCTGCATATTATTTATATTTAGGACTCAAGTACTATTCCTAATCACAGAATATGTTTGTTTCAGAAACTGCTGAAGTTGTGTGCCAGCTGATTTTCAGAGGTTTCTGGATGTTTTCTTATTAAGACATACTTCATCATTCAGGATTAAAAACTCAAATTATTCAGTGATGGAAGAGGCACCGACTTGTGATCACAAAGACTAGTTAATACAAATACTAATCAGGTGTAATTAGGTAATTAAGTAGTTAATTAATGTGACAATTGCCTCCTCCTGAGTGTTCAGCCAAACAAACCCAGCCTCTGACTGTCTGAGCTGCATCTCTGAGATTCATATTGCATTCAGCACAGTACAATAGAAGTCAGTGTAATTCACTCTGTGACTTAAAACTTACATTTGACAAATAAATGTGCACAAGCAGCGTCTCTGTGTTTGGATAATGCACAAAACAGTGAACACAGGAGGGACAAATGCAGTGTGTAGGTGCGTGAGCTGTGGTGATTTCGGACAGATGTGGGGGGTCGGCTGGGTGAACACCCATCATTCCTCCACGTCTGGTGGGAGTTTATGAGCTTTCACATAAATCCACACCATTCTGTGCCTGAAAACACTGCTGTGTATATGTATATGTGTGTGTGTGTATGCATGTGTGCACAAACACACATTTAAATGAGGTGTTGAGGTGTTTGTGTTCCTCCACCTGATCAATCTGGAGACTCCACAGATCCATACGTTACCTCTTGACCTGTAATGTTTTTACGATCGTCAGCCACTTTGGATAATTGTCAGCTGGTTTGTGTAAAACATAATTGTGGTGCTTAAATGTAAGTGTGTGTGGAGGAGAAAGAGAGAGAAATCACAGAGACGGTGAAAAGCAGAGAAACAAGAAGAAATCCTCCAAACTAAATGTCGTCTAAATGTCGTAACCACTTTATATGAATGAACATGCAGCGGGACACAGAGCAGGGAACTGTGACAACCAAGGATTTGGGTTGTTTCACTCGATTATTTATGGGCAGACACCAAGAGGCAGATAAATCAACCATTACCTCACAATGAGAAGAGGACACTTTTTAAAAAATAAGACTTTTCCACATCCGCAGAGCGGCGGATGAAAAAGGGGAAACTGTGGCCGGCTGCCACCACAGCCATTGTTCTGCTGCTGCACACCGACACATCTGGTAAAGAGTGTTTCTCTGTTTCTGATATTATTCCTCCGTGAGGCTGAGATTAGGCCTGTTGTGTTAGATGGTGATACCAGAGCTGCCTTCGGGATCAGAAATCTCTCAGCACCCACAGCTGTGCAGCATCTTGAAACGTCCATGAGGGAATCGACTGAAGACAAAACCATGTCCGTCTCAGAGCAAACGGGAGTTTCCGTTGATAACGTGAAGACAGTTGAAGATGTCGTGAACTCACTGATAAACAGAAAACAATAACTCTGTGGAAAAAGACAGGTCCTCTGAGGGTTAAGGTCAAGGACGAGCATTTGCTTTTACCTTTTATCTTAGTGATCACATCTTAAAGGAAACTGCTGCAGTAAAGACCGACTGTGACAATGTTGATGGAGCAGATCATCATCTTCACTGTTTAAGGTCAAACTGTATTTTTGTTCTATTTTACTTTATGCATTTTACTTTAATTTTCCTTTATGTGATCTTATTGTAAAAACTGTCCTGCATTTCATGTATGAACAGTTCTATACAAATCAAATAAATTGATTATTATCATTTTTAGCAGCCTCTGAATTGAATAACAAGTTGTTTTTGTAGCAAACAGCATCAGTTAGTATCTGCTGCCTTCTCCTGATGTGATGGAGAACTTTATAACTTTATTCATAACACATATACTGAATTATCTGATATTAGAAATCATGGTTACTCTATTGTAGCTTATAACTCACTGAGCAGCTGCAACAGAAATATTCAAAACAATTCGAAAAACAATAATATTAGTAATGACACCTGGATATTTGTGTCATAGTTCGGTTTATTTGAGTGTCAACCTTTGTAAAGACAAATAAAGATCATTTAACAGGAACTACTGTCATTACAAAACAAATTACTCTGAATGTACCAGTGTGTACTGCTGTTACTACAACACTGATGTCACTGCACAGCTGCAGATCTGACTGATACTTCTGCTACTTTATATTTTCTAAATCTAAATTAAAATAATTTCAAAAGACCATGAAGTGTCAGTTGGATGTGAAGTGGTCATTTTGCTGTGTGTGCACTGGATGGTGCTCTTAGTCAAGTTTCAGGGCAGGAAATCCTGAAGCTGCAGTGCTGAGGACAACGCTGCACTTTTTAATAAGGGTTCAATAAAAACACAAATAAACAGACTGGTGGTTTATTCCAATCTACGACTCTTCAGACAGAGACTTACTCTGAGCACAGACTGAAGTTTAACCTTGACTTTAACTGGGTCAAATTGTCTTTTCGATCCTAAATGAGACTCAGACTTTAATGCATTTAATGCGTCAACACAGAAAATCCAGAGCTTCATTTTAAACAAAAGTGCTCTGACTAGAAAAATCACAGCTTCATGTGTCTATGTTTTACTCTGGATGCATCATTTTGTTGTTTCACCCTTACACTGGCAAGTACACATGAATATTTTCAAAAGTTTCCTAATTTCTATTTTCTGATGCATCAATGCTAAAATGTAAACTTGATGGCTATTTTTTGGTATCTTCCAAGACACATCAGCCCTTTAGTGTTTAAATACAACAGACTTTCAGGGTCTGATCATCAACGTTATGAACAAAAACCAGGTGAACAAAAACTCTCAACTCTGCAGAGAGCAACATCAAATCTACACGACAGCAGCTTGTCCTGTTTGGACTGTGTCGTCCACATCAAGGGAAACAGGAGCTTACACTCTGGATTATACAGGAAACCCACTCACACAGACCAGTACCTGCTGTTTGACTCCCACCACCAAGTGGAGCACAAACTGGGAGTCAAACATCAGGAAAAACAACAACAACAACATCGTCATGCCTGATGTGGCCGGGGTCGGTCACAACCATAAACTGTACACAGAAGCAAGGGTGATATCACGCGTTGGTTTGTGGACTCGCCAGGAAATCAGTATTTGAACGCCGCCATGTTGGTTGTTTGGAGCCAGAAGTGACCATATTTAGATATGACAGAAGGAGTGAGGAGGTGGGTCTGACCTTTGACCCTGAGGTCACTGTCCAATGTGTATGAGAAAATGTGTACTTCAGTACCCTGTCAATCACGCTAGCCACGCCCCTTCGTCTTCTTGAAACCTAATATCTCCTTAATGATGAAATGATTTTCAGATGAACCACCAGATCAACTAATGACATCAGAATGACTTGTGAAAAAAATATATCGACTGAATATTTCAGGATAGAAAATGACCAATTTTGAATTGAAGTCAATTGGAGCCAGTTTTTTTAGAGCTGGCCTCCAGTGGTCATGGGGAGTATTGCACTTTTTTGCACTTCCACGTTTGCCTCATTTTTAGCCCCACTTGCTTGGTCCATTTCTATAAACAGTTTGTGACTATTACACCTTTGTTCCCGCTGTCAGTCAGATAACTGTATCCTCTAGTTTACACAAACCATTTAAGGGTAAAATAAAAATCTGATGAACCCAAAAGTGTCTTTGAACTATCTTTTTAAAATCGCCTTTTTAATCACCTCTCCCTCAGCACATACTTCAAAGTGAAAAGTTCTGTTCACTCCAACACAATCATCATTCAGCTGAGATCTTCTTCCTGTAAAGCTCTTACATAAATGTTGCTGATGGGGCGCAGTAATAAAAGCTTATCAGCCATCTTGGGAGGGAAGGTAAACACGACAGTCACGTAGATGATATTCTTTTACCACACCAGTTTGTTTGTTCAGCATCGGTCCGATCCGGGTACCGTGAGAAAGTTCCTTCTTACTGGTTCTGCACAGAAACAAACACTGAACTCATGTTATATGGAGATGAAAGTCGTCCGGCTCCACTCACAAGGTCACGTTAGAATCAAGGTCGGGTTTTAAGTCATGAGCGGACAAATACGTTGCTTGTTAATCTTCTGAAATTGGAAATTAATTTCATGTACAGGCAGGGTCGAGAATGCAAAGTGGCCATTTTTGAAGGAAATGGTTTGTACCTTTCAACACACGTTTGTATTTCTTCAACAAACATCTGGCATTTTTTTCAATCAGTCATTGTTTTGCTTCTACCGATGCCAAATTTATGTTGCATGTAAGATCATATTGTTCTAATTTCACCTCATAAACAACAGTAAATAACATAAAAAAGGAAAAACATCTTCATCACCTTAAGAACTGCAGACAAATGCTCTGGTCCAAATATTCAACATCTTTAAAATGTCTTCAGAAACATGAGACTGGAGAGAATTATTGACCAAACAATATAATGATATCACTGCTGAAAATAAAGCTGGTTATTGGTTTAGTGATTAGATCATTCTGAACTGAAAATAAACTGAAGCACAACCACCGCTCAGTAAATAGATGGAGCCTCAGCTAAAAGTGGAACAGGAGGAAAAAAAGGGAAATTATATTTGTAAACTGAACGAGATGAGATGTTTTTGGTCACATACAGATGATGGAGGATGTTTGTTTTCTCAGAGTGAAGCAGTTTATCTTGGACGTTGTGCTCTGTGCCTACTGGACTACACTGATTCAGTCTGAAGAGCATCCTGCTGAACCCACGGAGGAGGGTTTTTGTGGCTCTCTATGTCTGGAAACATCACAGGTTCAAATCCCAAAAGCAGGAAAGTGATGATAAACCGTCTTTACAACTTGGATTGGATTCCTATTTGTTCAAATCTCAGCATTAAAGAGGAGACAGTAAACATATTTTCAAATGAAATCATATACATTTCACTAGCAGTGACTGAGGGATTCCCAAACGCCAACATAATTCATCCATCCTTTACCGCCCTCCTCAACACTGTCATGAAGCAAAAATCAATCGTGACATTTCTTAAATAGAAAAGCTGAACTGGAAGGCTTTAAAAACTCTATTAACCATCAATTACTTGGGCTGAAAGCCAAACCTCACACATCACAGTTTGCATGTGCAGGTGTTTTTTTATAGGTTCAGCTCCGACTGCAGCTGCTCCGCTCACCCTGAGCCTGACCTCCCAAAGAGCAGCATATTCAGATTCATTCTAACAGAATACATATTACATCGTCTTCAAGTAAATCAGTGTTTCAGAATAATAATGCAGGTACGTCTATTGAAATGTTTCTTCAACACATTCCTTATTTAACATTCTTTAGGTTTTATGTAGCACTGCTTTTTTTTTTTTTTTTTTTACTTCTTTACTCAGCTCCTGTTTCATTTCATAAAAATGACATTCCCAGCTTAAGCTCCTACTTTCAGTCCCTGTTTCTCAATGTAAATGAATGTAAACCCATCCGATTCTAAAAGATCTAAAAATCACAATCCTGCTTTTCATTTCAAACCTATGTAGATGTAAAATCCAGGTTCTAATTCAGTTCATGTTCTTAACTCCAAACCTCAGTCCGAGTCTCAGGGGCTCGATCACAGACTGTTTATAGAGTGGATGAAGCACCTGGGTCTCAGAGATAAGACCAATGAAGAAGTGCAAAAAAGTGCAGTACTCCTGACAGCCACTAGATGCCAGCTGCAAGTAACTTGAAATGAAATTAATTTTTTCACTCTGATGTCATTACCTAAAGTCAACTCTTCTCTCAGTGATCTGGTGGTCCATTTTTCTTTATTAAGCAGAGCTCATTGGACCTCGACTGCAGTCTTGTACACACTGGACCTTCACCTCCCCATGTGGTTTGAGTGATCAGATCTCAATGATCATCCACACGTGTATTTAGTGCCGTCCATTTGTGATCTGATCACCTGATCTTAAAACAGAGTGTGAACACATCCCAGTGACACCTGAACTCTCAAGTCTCATACACACTGGGCAGTGAGTTTGGGTTCAAGGGACAGATCCACCTGCTCTCCCCTCCCTGAATATCCAAATATGGTCACTTCTGGCTTCAAAAAACCCAACATGGCCACGTTCAAATACCAAACTCCTGCCTTCAAAATGTGAGACCACAAACCAGCAGGTGATGTCACGTTTCATCTTACAGTTTATGAGCTCCATCCAAACCTCATCTCTCGGTCCCACCAGCACTCACACCAGCCTTGTGTGTTGTCTCCACACCAGTTTTGTCCCAGTTCCCCATCCCTATTTAAATACCTCTACCATTCTCTAGACCTCTGTCCCCTGTCCCCCTGATTTGACACCAGCCTACAGTCTCCAGTATCATTCAGCAGGCCCAGCAGTCCCCAGTGTGATGTCCTGTCCTAGTGGTTCATCTCAGCCCTTCTGTCCTAAGACTCACAGATTGTCCGCTGACACAGCTGCACTGAGACTGTCACCACCATTGGGACTGTGTGTTAACAGGAAGTACGATGGTTTTACGCTTCAGGGCTCATTTTTATATTTCCTCTTCAGGCCAGCCAATCAGATTGAGACGTGCATGCGGGAACAGACCACCAGCTCAGTGGACCTTCGGGAAACATCTGCAGGGGTGAGTAAGGACGTCGGACACATTTAAAGTAAACCCAAGACAAGTCAGGCCGCTGGGTCACGACTACTGATGGTGTGACCTCCCTACAGAAGAGGGACACTTTAAAAATGACTCAATCTTTAAACTGGATAAATTCTTTTGTTGGTGGCTTACATTACATATCAACAAAACCAAATGTATGACTGCTTTTATAACATTTGGCCTCGTTGTTTATGTGCCGTAATTATGACCGATCACTGCGCTAAGTCTGAAAAATGGATGCAGATTCTGGTAAATAAACACAAGTTACAAATGATCCTGATTGGCCAGAAGTGGTTTGTTGATTCTGAGAAAATTTCATTAATTACCAAAAAATTCCAGCTAACAGCAGGAAAGAGCCAATGAGAGTGTTTATTATTTCAAACTTTGAATTACCAGGAGTGGGAGACAGAGTTTGTACTTTTAAATTTTGTCTATTTCTCCCCGTAACAATACATATTTTAATAATCAAGTTATTTGCAAAGCTCCAGGAAAATAGTGATAATCAAAAAACAGATGTGTGACAGGAGTGTGGAGAGAAACCATAAAAACAAGTTTCCTAACTTATCCTAAAATTCCTACACGGAGTCTCAGTTTAGCAGTGATTCAGGAACATCCTCAGAGACTCTGAGCAAGGCATGGACAGAAACTCTTATCTTAGTGAGGGGGCGTTGCTACAGAGACCTCATCCTTTTAAAAGATGTGATTGGTTGATCCCAAAATGTGCATCCTTGGTGATGATGGGCATGAAGAACAAACATGACCCACAGCTTCCTTAAGCTATAATGGGGTCTCAGATTGGATTAATATAAACATCCTCAGTACTGAGTTGTCAACTACATTAAAGTCTCTTCCCAGATTTTCTCTGAAGTGTGCTGAAGATCCAGGTAGGAGGTGCATTCAATATATAGGGACAACACAGGAATATTAAGTGAAAGCAGTGGCTGGCAAAAACTGGAAGACAATCGAGCACGATAACAACTACTACAAGAAACAGCACGTATGACAGCGGAGAAAATACAAGCAGTAAGCAAGTCATTTTCACACATTTGCATGACAATCCACGTTAAGTCAACTTATCATACATGGGTGTGATTAGATTAGTCAGCATGTTTCAGGCTTCACAAAATCAGAGACAAATTATTTAAATGAGTCACAACAACATCTCAGGTTAAATATATTTTGATCACACTTATTTGCAGTTGGGAAATGAGATGCATGTCAGAATAAAGGTTTGAGGGGGAAAAAGAAAAAAAAGAAGTTGACTGAGCTGACTTATAAAGTGCTGGGCCAACAATGCTTGCTTCAATGAATGCTGCACAAAAAAAAACAAAAAAACATCACCACTCTAATATGTGTGTGCATGCATGGGTGTGTGTGTGTGTGTGCTTGGTATCATTGTCTTCATTTATTCAAATCAGCTCCTGCCATGCATTTTGCACCAAGACGGGTAAAATGATGGCACATACACACATTCGTCATATATTTACTC
>OOFC01033323.1:2500-16470 GCA_900323345.1 Pseudochromis fuscus | reverse complement strand
ATAGAAAAAAAGGCAAACACTGTTATTATATTTGACAACTGCACAGCTTTATTATGTTTTTATTTTTCATCTTTACTTTACATTGCTGTTAAACCCTGTATGAAAACCAACGTGCAGTTGTAGATTATGCTAACCATGCATCGTCAGCAGTCATAATGATCAGAAACTTAGCTCTCTGCAGGGCTAACTTTATGTTATGGTGCATTTACACTGGTACCTACTCGCATCGCTTCACCTCGGATCGCTCAGGATCGGCCCCTAGGTTGCATTTACATTGCCGAGGATCGTCCCTCCTCTGTGTAGCTGGCCGTCATTCATGACGTCATCATTTATGTGATTCTTTCATTTCTGACCGCGCCGTCCAGCTCCCGCTGAATTTTCTGATCGGCGACTAATGACAGAAAGGTTTGCACCTCGTCCTGAGTCCATGGGGCAGGATTTCTAACAGCTGCCATTTCTTTTCTTGTTGTTATTTCAAACACGTCTGGACGGTTTGCCGAAGATTTAAAAATGCCGCGTGTTTGCAGGGACAGATTACGTGCCGCTCAGTGATGACGCAATGACGCAACGACGCAACGTCATGTGTCCCATTGAAATTCGGGGTGAAATACTATGCTTTGAGGTGTTAAAATGAAATGATTCCTCGAGGCAGAGAAAATTCCTCGATTATTTTTTGTCATCGATTTACGCGAATTATTCGAGGAATCGTTTCAGCCCTACAGCAGATAGGCCTCGCTCTCGGAGCATCGTATTGACATGATGTGTGGTGAACTTGAAAAGTACACTGCTCATGCATCTCACAACAAAGCAGCATTAGCATTCTTCTTTTAGCTCTGTTTTAGTCTCCACCACCAAAATCTGGCTCTGTAGCTGCTAAATGCTTGGATGGATGGATGGATGGATGGATGGATGGATGGATGGATGGATGGATACTTTATCCTTTCTTGCTGCTATCGTTCTCCATGCTGCAGCTTCCCTGGAGGCAAATATCCACTGACTCCATCAGAAATGCAGTCTGAAAGTCCTCCACCTTCATCGGACACACATGAGCATCCAAGCTTCATATATTCATTTTCACTCTGCTTGACTTGTGAAATTGTGACATCCATATTTGATGCCCGGCTCGTGTTTTTGCAGGAGCGTGCTCTCCCTCCCTCCCTGCCATGCAAATCATCTGTTTCTGATACGGTCTGAGTGTGTGGGCCCTAACAGCCGTCCTCTGTGGGTGTGACAGTGCAGCGCTGAGAAACGCCTGAATCCCATTTAAAGTACACGAAACGCAGCGATCGCGTCGCTAGCACCAGTTAAGTGAGGAATTAAATTGTCTGCGCTGCTGTTGTAGCTTTTACAAATTCCTCCGCCCGACAGCCCGCAGAGGCACTCGCAGTCATTGTCTGCATAAATGGAGCATCACTGGCTAATGTTGACATCTGACAGGTTAACAGTGAGCGAGATTTAGTGCTGCATGAGCACCAATGTTCAATTATAAGGAGCGTGGTCCTGCTTCTGTTTGCTTTAAAGACCCACAGACCCACGCTGCGATCAGCTCTGTTCCTGTTTGGTGTGGAGAAATGGATTGTGTCCATCCACAGAAGAAAGCTGCCCTAAACTTTAATGATGCTGAGAAAATGGAGAGGTCAGACCAGGCTGTCTGCTCATTTCACTAATCAGCCGCTCTGAACAGAGGCTCGTCTCCAGGAACAGAAGATGACTCACAGCGTTCAGTCTTTGTCTTGCGTTATTTTGTTTCTTGCTGCAGCTCTCGCCCTCGTACACAAGTGTTAAGCAGCTGTCTTCAGGGTTTTAATTATGTGTGCTGCTCGTTTTGTTTGTTTTTCTTTTGTCGTCGTTCACAGGAACGCTCCCGCCGATCGCGATGTAATGAGATGAAATAAAATAAGATGAAGTGACATCACAAACACAACAACACAAGTTGAGGCAGGTATAGACGGGTTTCTGACTTGGCATGATGAACATTTTTTGCACTCATTAGTTTGTGTAGTCAACAACAACAACAACCCATCAACTAGCATTATTTTGTGATTTCAGGTTGTTTTCCTGTTTGTGTTCGTTGCACTGAAAAAAAATGAGGCTAATGTGGAAATGCAAAAAAGTGCAATACTCCTGACGACCACTGGAGGCTGGATCCAAAAAAGTCAAAATCAAAAATCATCATTTTCTATCTTGAAACACTGAGTCAGTATTTTTTTTTTCCACAGGTCATTGTGATGTCATTAACTGTTCTCCTCAGTGATCTGAAAATCATTTCATCATTAAGGAGATTTTAGGCTTCAAAAGAGAAGATTTAGGGGCGGGATTAGTTTGATCGACAGGTCTGGTCTCCAATGAAACTGGTGCAGTGACCTCGAGTGCAAAGGTTTTGACCCACCTCCTCGTTCCCCCCTTCATATCCAAATATGGTCATTTCTGGCTCCAAGTAAACAAACCAACAGGTGATGTCACTCTTGCTTTGTCCATTTCTATTCACAGTCTGTGGTTGTGAGACGTTCAGTCATATGACACGTTCACAGTTGTTATTTGCGTTCGACAACAGCTGCTTCAATCCCATCTGCAGTTTTCTTTCTAGCGAATCAAGGAACCTGTGTAGGTGATTTTTAATTCCATCAACAAAGCTGTGATTGGTTGATTGTCTACCACCAGCTAAACACATTTGCTAAAGTTGCTTAAACCAATTTAAGATGTTAGCAGCACTTCATCAGTCGGACACCAGGCCTCCAGACCAGAGAGGATTCAGAAACATGACGTGAGAGTCTTCTCCTCCAGAGGTGAACACCAGCACGGTCTTGATAGTTTTGACAATCAATCGGTTTTGACAGATTTTACTGCCCCATAGTCGTCAAAGTAAATAATGGACCAATTTTCACAAGTCGTATTTCATTCAAACGCTCTGACACTGAAATGACATTTTTCAGGGAGAAAGATCAGGAGCAAGTGAGACCTGTCAGGGTATCAGCTCCAGCACAAATACAAAGTAACATACAGCTTACATACATATAAAGCGTTTAATTCACTGTCACTCATCCACATGATGTTCACAGGAAGCAAGTGTGATGTCACCTGTTGGTCTGTGGACTTGAGGGTCAGGAGTTTGGTATTTGAACGTCGCCATGTTGGTTGTTTGGAACCAGAAGTGACCATATTTGGATATAAAGGGAGGTGTGAGGAGGCGGGTCTGACCTTTGAACCCGAGTACACTGTCCAATGTGTATGAGACTCAACTAAAACTTTGCTTTCATTGGAGACCACGGTTCTAAATCTTCCTCTTCTCTCAGCCTAATATCTACTTCCTGATTTTCAGATGGACCACTGGATCACTGAGAAGAAGAATTAACTTTAGATAATTACATCAGAATGACTTATGGGAAAATGTGTACATCAAAAACAATAAAGTGAACAAAATAATACCTCAGGACTGATGTAAAGTAAAGTCAGGGAGGTTCACGTTCTCAGGGAAAAACCATGTGTGTATGAATCTTCCTTTGTGCATGGTGGTATTTTCATTGTAGGACTCAAGGAAAATGTCCCCTACACTAAGCAGCAATGTAGAAGGTGTCCACATACTTTTGTCTGTGCAGCATCCACTGAGGATCAACAGGGAGTGGTGGTATGAACTGTGGACGTCTCCAGTTTCACTTCCATTATTGAAAGGTGATTCTATCCTGTCCCACCACCCTCACACACACACACACACACACACACACACACACACACAGGGAGAGACAGTGTGTCGCTGACAGTGGCTTTAATAAGCCCTGATAAATGATGTGTTCACTGACCCTGCAGAGGGGTGCAGGACACTAAAGGCAGCGCAGTGAAAACCAACAAGGCTTTTATGAGCGCTGCCGTTAAAGGAGCATTTTACCTTGAAGTAATGTTGATGTATTACGTAACGGCAGCAAACGACCACCACAGTCGTCCTCAGAGTGATACCCGAGGACGCCGGGCCCGGCTCCTGTTGTTCAAGCTCACTGACGTAACAATTTGGGTCAAATAATAGAAAGAGGAGCTGCTGGCAACAAAAAAAGTGCATTTTTTTTGTTAGAATGTCAAAATTCATTACAGTCTGAGGAGGAGGGTGGAGTGTGGAGAAAGCATGATGTCAGCAGTTAATACTTCCTACGGGGCCCTGCAGCTACTCATTCAGAGGTCGTCTTGTGTCACCATATGTCTGTATGGAAGGTGACATGTGGCACAGCTGGCCCTGCCTGATGTGACAGGAGGAAATAATTTACCTTTGAGACCCCACCTGTGAAGAAGAGGATTTATTTTTAGCCAATGAACTCTCTCTGCACCTCCTCCCTTGGTTTGTTGCCGCGGTGATCACCTGGCCTCATCGGGGGGTTTGTTTGGATGCAGGTTTCTGGTGTGGTCATTAAGAGGTGATGTTTCAGAAGAACTGAGGTGTGGTGGAGTTCATGAGGAGAGGAGGGTGGTGATTGCAGCTCAAAACAAGGTGACAAACTATACTCGTTTCTGATTGGTTGTTAATGAAAGACAAAGAAGACCCACTCAAGCAGCTGATGTAGGATCATAGACTTTATATAGACAAGCTACCGTGACATCACCCGTTGGTTTGTGGACTCCTGCTTTGAAGCCAGGAGTTTGGTATTTGAACGTCGCCATATTTAACCCTCTGGTTGAAGTCTAATATCTTCTTAATGATTTTCAGACTTGTGGAAAAAAGTTATTGACTGAGTATTTCAGGATTGGAAATACTGGTCCAACGATTAGTCGGCATTGTCAACAAAAACTGATAATAAATTGAATGAATTTAAGTGTCCACTATTGGCACCAGATGCATTTTTCAACAGAGTGAAGCATCTTCCTTCCTTCCTATCTCTGCACAATAGCATTTAGCAACAAATGGCGCCAACCGACACAAATTTCCTTTTTATATCAGCAGCAAAGTGGGTTAAAAGGTGTATTTCTGAATGAAGTATCCTTCTTTCTTGTCTTAATTATTCATTTAAACATAACTTAAACAACTTAATGTTAAATTTAAAAGCTGAAAGTTGAATAAGAGCCATTCAGGATTTGATTAGTCAGCTAATTGGTTTAATAGTTGATGATTAATCGTCATCAAAATAGTCGATAATTGCAGCCCTATTTTTAAATTGAAGTCAATTGGAGTTTTTTGCAGTCAGCATCTGGTGGCCGTCAGGAGTACTGCACTTTTATTCTTGAGCCCCACTTCCTTTGTCCATTTCTATATACAGCCTATGTGCAGGAAGTACTTCTGCAGCCACTTCACAATAAAATCCTTGCCCATATTTTGATTTAGGAGGCAGCAGCTGGTTCATAACCTGCACTGGTTTATGGTGTTGATCTAGACTTTGACGTTTTTCCCTCGATCAGATGGTTTAAAACTGCTCGACACGTGTTCACTCAGGATTAACCCTGATACTCCGCCCAGCACAACAACTGAATAGTATGCTGGTGGAGCACGATCCTTACGTCCTGCGGAGTTACATCCCATCATGTTACTGCTCCCACTGCCAGGACAGATCGCACCGTCGTCCTTGGAGACGGCCCGACCCGGTCTCACTGTATGATTATCGTGTGCTCCTCGCCATCCGTCTCGGAGTCATCCCGAGTTCAATGCCACGCACAAGCTGCAGAAACATGCGAGACCCGAGCAGTCATGACCCATACCTGTCAAGCTGTCTCAGAGAGAAGCTATCAAAGCTAATACCCTCTGCGATCAGGCTTGCATCAGCTCTTTATCAAAGGAGCAGGATAACATCACAAGTTCTGCTGATGGAAAATTTAAATGCACTGGGTGTGTGTTCTCCAAGGAAAGTGTCTTAGATTATATAAGTAGAAACTCTCTCTCAGGTTAACTTGTAATGTTTTCTCACTTAACTTGGGTGTCACAAGAGGTCAGGAACACAGTGTAAAACTCCTAATTGGCCCACGTTGACGAACAATATCTTCCAGATGTAGAAGTATGGTACTATTTCACATCTCACAAAGACGTCGATGCTGCAGTGCTACACCCACACAAAGAGTCCATTGTGTAGTAATTACATTGGCTGTG
Source organism: Pseudochromis fuscus (assembly GCA_900323345.1). Taxonomy (NCBI): domain Eukaryota; kingdom Metazoa; phylum Chordata; class Actinopteri; family Pseudochromidae; genus Pseudochromis; species Pseudochromis fuscus. The sequence continues at coordinate 10,412 of OOFC01033323.1, read as the reverse complement.
AGATGAGTGGCTTCAGAATGTGATTCAGCTCAGGTGAGAGTGACTCGATTGGAGCATTGTAGCAGTAATTAATCAGAGCTGTACACTGTAACAATGTAGCGGGAAAATAACAACACTGTGAGCTTTCACATGTTGGAAAGAGTGGAGGCGAACTGTCCACTCAGTCATATGGTTGTGGGGAAGTGTGAGGAAATGATCATGTCACAGGAAGTAGTCATGTCCTGATGATCATGTCAGCAGGAAGTAGAACCCAAATGCAGATCTCAGAGTAAAGCAGAAAGTCTTTAATGAACAAAAACGAACTGAAGGTGTTGCTCAAGGGTCAGAGGAAAAACCCAAACTACAAAAAGACAAACGGAGTAAGATACATGAGCAGGAAGCAAGACAGACAAACTGACAAAGACAAGACGGAGGCAGCGAGTATTACACAGGTGAACCACATTAGGGTAGGCTCAGCAATCACACAAGAGGGAAGGTAACAAAGACAGGAAGTGAACCGAACACAACCAAGAAAAGCAGGAATAAAACAGGAACTGAACAAAGTGACACAACAACCAAGACAGGGGAGGCAGACATTGAGCCAAAGAAGATTCAAACATCAGGAAACACAAAACCAAAAGGGAAAAACAAGACAACAATCATACAAACCAAGACTACAAGGAATCATGACACATCATCAGTTAGGATGATTGGTCTTTACCGAGTGAGATTTTCAACAAAATAAATGTAGAGGAAGCTCAAAGGATGTACGAATGGATGGACAGGTGGGATCTTTAGGTTTCTGGTAAGATATGGTGTCTAGATCATTCTTTATGAGAGGGGTATATAAGATGTTATAAGCTGAAGGGATATTGTCTGTATATTAGGTATAGGTAGGTATAGGTGAGTGGGTCACATCACATCATGTTGGGTATAAAACAGTCAAATTTTCAGTGTATTTCCCCAGTTGTGGGTAAAAATAACCCAGTGTGTAGAGAGGTGGGTGTAAAGATATAAAGATATTAAGGTAGGTGGGTATCATTGGGTGTGTTGAGAGCTGATTTTGAAGGAAGATGGGTACCCTGGTTTAAAAGGTATGCGTTGTATGGATAAGAGGGTATAAAGTTATATAAATGTATGAGTACAGAAGGGGATGGGTTGCATAAGGTATAAAGAAAAATAGAAATATTGGTATTGTGGGGGAGATACACACAGGGTGTCTCCATGAATAGGTCTCTAGGTGTATGGTAATGGTGGGTGCATGGGTGGGTAAATAAATGGGTGTAGAGCTTGATGACGGTGTATAGATTGATGGTTCAATAACGGGATGGGATATAAAGCACCATAAAAATGCGGGTAAGAAAAGATGGGTGTACAGGGACAGGGCTATACCAGGGTGTAGATAAATGGGTCAGTACATAAATAAAGGCATTGCTGTGGTAGATAGATGGTTATGTGGGTTATCTCGATGAGTGGTTACACAGGTTGTTGGGTATCCTGGTTACACTGATAGATGGGGGCATAGATGAGAGAAAAAACACAAAGACAGGCTAATTAAAAAAGAAACATGAAGGGAGGTTCACACTCTGTGATTACTTCTTGTGTGTAATTACAATCAGCGTCTTTTCCTCAGGATCCCAGGTCGTTTTCTCCAGCATCCTGCACCTCCTTCAATGAAAGATGCAACAAGAAGGGACACCCTTCATCCGGCCTCGTTATCCTTGACACGTCTGACATTTGAAACTAACATATAGTCCAGTGTCGTCATCCCAGTTGCATAATATCCACTCCCAGGCTGAAAGCCCAAGGACACTGGGCCACAATTATCATGAAAGGTCATTTAGTGTAGCAGAATACGGTGCATCCACTCCGTTGCATACATAATTCAGGAGAACAGGCTCAGGGGTAGAATATATTCTCTCTGTTTGCCGGCCAGTCGCGACTCATTCAAGCCCGTTTGTGGAATTTTATTAAAATGTATTAAAATAAATTAAATTAGCTTCTGGTTAAGTGATAGAGCAGAGAGTGTTTATGTCAGAATCATCAGAATTAAATGGGTGAAGGGCGAAGTCGGAGCCGTTCTAGCAAACTGCCTCACTCACAGTAAGCGAGGCTGTTCAGCCCTCTATTTTCACCCCATGGTGTTCCCACTTACAGTGCTCGTACCACTGAACTCTGCCTGTGGATGATGTTTGATGACTCACGCTGAAGGGGAAAAACCTATATTTAACTGTTAAATAATCACATTAACAGTTGAAGCTGTTCCTGTGCGCTGGAAGTTAGAAGCCATGTAGTAAATCTCTTTCAAATCCTGTCTTTTTTATTTTTATGCGCCACTGCTAAGAAGTGAATAAATTAAAATATTCCTCCTAGAAGTGGGAGAATTTAAAGCTTCAATAAAATCACAGCTCTGAAGCTCAGCAGGGAAACATTGCAAATATAAAGTGGGCGTGTCTCGGATTGATTAGCTTTAAATCATTCAGTGATTTCTGCTGCCGGGAAAGATTCACCGCTCGCTCGTGTACCTGTGAGTAGTCGCCCGCTGTTCAGTGTGTGAACACAGGAAAATCACACCTAGAGTTCCTCTCAGATGTGAGGTGTGAGTGAGAGGAAACCCAGGCAGACTGCGAGGAAGACGAACGCTGACGCCCCAAATGAGGGGAAAAAACAACGTCTAGAAAAAGACCCTCCTGAGGTGTTGTATCCACGTGCTGTCGGCTGTCTGATTTAAATGTCAAAACAATTTCCTTCTTTTCTTTTTTTTTATATTTCCCTCCCTCTGCTTTTAGCCCAGGGACAAATGCAGCTCTGTCTCCTATGTGCTGCTGTGTGTGATGAACAGAGGCTCGCCGCCGCTGAGCGTCTTCATTCAGAGCTGTCACACAGCTGCAGCGCCGAGACGTTGCATCATTTTTTCTTGGTGTGTGTCTTTCTCACTTTTATGACTCTTGGTTGAAAGGAGCCATCAGTCATGTTTGGATGACTGTGGAGGGAACTGGCTAAAGACACAATTAGGAAGGTGGTGGAAGACACATTGTCTTCTTTGGACGCCGAGGTTCTGTCTTTCTGTCTCCATCAGCTGCAGTGCACCTGCTCGTGTTGTTGCACTCCCTCTGGTCACCAGTAGAGGCCAGTAATGAGAGGATGTTCTAGGTCGATCTTGTGGATTGCGTTTTCTTCTTTGGACGCTGAGTTTCTGAACTCTGTCTTGTCTTTAACACTTTAAAACCAAATGACTCGCCGGCAACAGTGACTTTGGATCACTGTAATTTTGTCACGATTTGCACTATTCGAAAAATCCCAACGGTTTCTGAGAGCTGACACTTTACGCTTTACAGCCAATGTTGTATCATTCTGGTATAATTTCATCTCCTGTACAATTGACAGCATGTTATAATAGTGTAATAACAGTAATGATGAAGAAAATTAGAATAAAAACACAAGAAACTATTTTGATTTTAGAGTTTTAGTGAACAAAAAACACTGCAATCGTACATGAATATCAGATTTTGCATGTGAAATTTGAATTTAAAATCAAATTCAGCAAAAAAAGGTTCAGTTGAACATGTTGAGGTTCAGCTGTTAAAGGGTTAATCCTCCATAAGCTGCAGTACACCTGCTAGTGTTGTTGCACTCCCTCTGGTCACCAGTAGAGGCCAGTAATGAGAGGATACATGGTCTTAATGTTGACTCACATCGAGACAAGATTAAAAGGTGGATCTCGTAGATTGGGTTTTCTTCTTTGGACGCTGAGTTTCTGAACTCTTTCTTGTCTTTAACACTTTAAATTTGAATGAATGAAATTTTCCAGCGACTTTGGATCATTGTAATTATGTCACGATTTGGACTATTGGAAAAATCCCAACAGTTTCTGAGAGCTGACACTACGCTTTACAGCCAATGTGGTGTCATTATGGTAATTTCATGTCCTGTACAACTGACTGCATGTTGTAAGAGTGTAATAACAGTAATGATGAAGAAAAATTGACTAAAAACACGAAAAGCAAATTAGATTTTAGATTGTTCGTGACCAAAAATCTCTGCAATTGTACATGAATAACAGATCTTGTATGTAAATGTCACATGCAAGAATCTGAAATCAAAAAAAAAAGTTTGGGCATGTTGAGGCTCAGCTGTTAAAGGGTTAATCCTTCATAAGCTGCAGTACACCTGCTAGTGTTGTTGCACTTCCTCTGGTCACCAGTAGAGGCCAGTAATGAGGATAAATATCCCTTATGTTGACTTACATAAACAAATGTTTCTGTGTAAAGTATTAACCTGCTTTGCCGTCATGATGTAAGCCCTTTCTAAATATATATCGCACTAGATGAACGGTCTGGTCTGATAATGAATTTTGATGCAGCGTAAAACTATTTATGTAATGCTCCCCTCTCCCTCCATCACCACCTCCTCCTCCTCTTCATCCACCTCCTCTTCAGCAGGCCTTGGCCTTTCTGATTAAAAGCCCATTCTCCATCGCTCCCTTGTCACAGGCTTTACTCGATACATCACTGAGCGACACACACACACACACACACACACACACACACACACACAGATAAAGAGGGGATAAAGCTCCTCTCGTCCCTATTTGCCAACACAGGATTTATTTAAATGTTTACACTGGATGTTCTCTTCACAAATGTTGCCCATGTTATGTTTCTTTTAATCTAGTGACTAAAATGATGTGTAACAACACTAATACAAACATCAGATTTATACTAATACTGGTCCATTTAATTTAGAGTAGACTCAAAACAAACACAGCAGTGGTCTGGGTGAAGGTCAGCTGTTTAATGTCAAACATTAGGGATTTGAGAACAATAGAAAACAGGATAAACAACAAATATGTTTATGTACATGCTGTAAATCCTCTAACAGTGGCCTGAACCTTTATTTATCTGCACTGCACACGTCCAGCCACTGTTTGAGGCTGATTGTATTAGAGGCAGGACTTTGTTTCTACTTTACTGTTTGATAAGTTTAATCACTGTAGTTTTTATATAGAGATAGAGATGCATATATTATATTTATTATAGAGATATAAATTGGACTGGGAGTGGAGCAGATGAAAACATTACAGTGACTGCATTACGCTGGTAAAATGAACTCGACACATCCTGTAAGTGTTTCACAATAAAAGCTTTCAGTTCACAGAAACCTTTCCTTTTTTAGTGGGCTTTTATTCTGAAATATTTCCTCTGTGTTTGATTTATTCACAGCTGTTTCTTCCTGGCCTGTGTTTAGGATCTGGCAAGTATTTTATTAGATTGGAGACCCAGCTTCAGACAGATTGAAATTTACAGAATTTGTCCAGAGATTTAATCTTTATGCATCTCATTGAAACATTTCTTTTCACTAAATATATTTTCTCCATGAAATAAACTGTTTAATGTTTTGCAACTTTTCATCCTAAATGTATTTTTTGGTCTAATCTTCTTTGCTTTATAGAAATATCCTGTAACTACAAAATGTCAGAATTGATGTGATTTTGTTGCTATATGCTACTTATCACATCATTTATTTTACATACTTTACTAATCTGAAGTTGAGAAATGACTTTGTTACAATATAATATATTAATAAGATGGTAATAACCATATAAAAAGAGCTCTGTTGATGGGAATGAGCAGCATAATAATAATAAATGTTAGAATGACATTAAAGATAATGTGTCTCAAATAGCTTATACAACAAGTAACAAAGTGAAAACTCTCCTTAGTGTACAGATGCTGTGCTGATTCAGAGCATCAGTCATTATATATAGCCTGGCATATGGTGCCTTTATAACACTGTGGGACAAGAGCCCATCTCTGAAATGTCATTTTTTAAAACTCCTAAAGAACTAATACAACCCAACTCAGCCATCTGTCCCTGTGAGGACGACATGACCACATCACTTTGTGGTTTTGGATTGTAGCGTGGAGCGCTCGGCCTGTGTGTGCAGGGAGAGGCTGAACATCCTGCAGCATCTCTGTAAACATGGGGAGATGGAGAATATGTGAGTGAAAGATGCAGCAGCAGCGTGAGTCAGTTTGTTCAAAAAGGAGCCTTTGTTTTGGTGTTTATCCTTTTTTATCCATCAGCACACAGACAGCAGTGGAGAGGTTTCTGCATTTCAGCATCTCATTCCTGACCTGGTAGCATCATATTTAGACACATGCAAACCATCACTTTGCACCAATAAATGCCTGTTATTGTTTCACATTCAGACAATTATCATCCATCGGACTCTCTCCTTTTTCACTCCACTGTTAGGTATTCACATGCAGCCAGGGAGACTCAGTATTCTGCAGCTCGTCTCTCAGACCTCGGCCATTTTTCACCCTCTGCTCGGAAACATCATCACGCACGGCCCGACTCAAATCAGAGCCCGGATACAGACGGGCCGGGCGGAGTTTCATTAGCCAGAACATTTCAGAGAGAGAGAGGCAGAGAGAGGTGTTTCTCACAAAGATGAAGACCTGCGATGGTCTTCGCTCTGCGCTCTGGCAGAGGTTCACAGTTACGGGGAGCACTTTGGTTTAGTCAGCTGTAAAAACTGCTGAGCCATGTGACTCTCTGACCAAGCTGGTGGCAGCCAGCACCAAGACAGCTGAGGTAATTTGTATGGAAGGATGCTCAACGCCCACATGATCGGCTTTAACCAATCAGGTGTTTGATCTGTAACAACTCAGACTTTAATTCAACATAATCACATGAAAATTGCAGATCATGTGAGAATCAGCAGCATTATCATGTACAGGTCGGGTTCATTGTTTTCCCAGATATACAGAAATAATTTGATAATGTCATTGATCCCAAAGAAACACACAAACTTATACTAAAAGGAAATACTAAAATATATGAAATATATCCCTACAGCAGTGTAGTATTTCCAGTGTTACATGATGATCAGCTCAGTGTTGTTTGTTTTTCAAATGATTTCTCCAGCTGGTTAAACAAACAATCAAATAAAATACCAGCTGTTCACCTGTGCCTCTGGACTTTTCTCACATTTTTCTGTCAGTAAATTTAATTAGTTATTATAGAAAAAGATCAGACACATTAGTAATGAGGATAATTGCTGTTTCCCTCTTACAGAACTGCTCTGATGAAATAACAGCATCGTGCTCAAGGCTTTCTGTATGTTAATTACTACAAAAACAGAAAAAAGCAATAAAGAGAGACAACAAATGAGCTTCAAGGATATAACTCCAACAAAACTGTAGGAGGAAGGATGAAGGAGGGAAATCATGGATTGACCTGAAAGGTTACATTAGGTCATGTTTGCTGAGCAGCCATGATGGGAAAAATTAGCAGCAGTAGTAATGTGAGGAGTAAAGTTTTTATCAAGTAAGTAAGTAATATCACTCAGATATAAATATAGACTGTATACAGAAGTGGAAAATGAAGTACAAAAAGTGCAGTACTCACAATGGCCACTAGATGCTGGCACCAGTCATCATTTTAAATCATGAAATCCTCTTTTCCCACAAGTGAGGTCTCCTTCTCAGAGATCTGATGGTTCATCTGAAAATCATCTCATCATGAAGGAGATATTAGGTGATATTAGGCTTCAAACAGGAAGCAGGACGACTAGAAACAGGGGATGATGGAGGCCTGACTCAGTCCTGTGGTTTAAAAATGATTCTGCTTCAAAACACCAGAGTTTACTTTGTTTTTTTGTTCCTTCAGATGTTAAACCTTCAGCTGTTTTTAGGGTTTTTTGCAGACTGAACCAAACTAGCTTTTTCCTCCACTTCCTGTGTTAAACCTGCCTCCATCTTTATCCCAGTGTTTACCAGACAGATGTGGTAGTGGGATCCATTTGCAGCTTGTTTCTCTAAATGTGTGAACATTTGGAGCTCAGCAGCTTGGCTTTGATCCACATGATCCAGAAGAGGTCTATGAAAGCGGGATGACGTTCACAGAAACCTGACACCTTACTTCA
>OOFC01033320.1:16838-29670 GCA_900323345.1 Pseudochromis fuscus | reverse complement strand
CAAGGAAATGAAAGAGGAGGTGACATCTCCTGAATCAGAAGTCATTAAAAAAGGGGGGATCAAAAGGTCAACACTGGTCTATTTCTGTATCTGAACTTCAAAGGAATCAACCCGGCTATTTGTGTATATGTGTGTGTGTGTGTGTGTGTGTGTGTGCGTGTTTGCAACTTGGGACAGCTGTTTCTCACTCTGAGTAACACACACTTTTCCAACAAGCACACAATATTTTGGTCCCTGAAGGACACATAAGCATGCACGACACTGGCTGCACTTCTCTCTCTTTTTCACACACACACACACACACACACACACACACACACACACACACACACACACACACACAAAAATAGGCCTCGGGGTTGCACTGCTCATCTCCCATTGACTCCCATTCTTTATTCTGAAGCTACAGTCCGCCTGTCTAATAACAGAAAGGTCAAGGGTTCGATCCCAACAGCTGACGTGCCCTGGAGCAAAACAAAAAAGCCCTGCAGTCGAACACAAAACACACACACACACACACGTCCAGATTCACACCTCCAAAAAGAGACACTTATCCTCAACACTAACAAACACACACACAGTTTGAACATTCAGCCACACACACATTTTCCAGGAGACACTAACAAATAAAGATACATATAAACGTCCTCCACTATACACAGTCCAATGAAACCTCAGTGTCTGGGAGGCTTTTTCCAGGAAAAACACCCCACCAAGCAGGAAATGATGTGCTTTATGTTTATGGAGGGAGCCAGATTAATTATTTAGATCTCTTTTATTCTTTTCCTCTGAATAAACAGCCACAAATGGCTTCTCCTGAATCAGAAAGAAACAACTTTGCTGAAACTTATAAGGCTGACAATAACTTTCAAAAAATAATAAAATATCGTATTGACATGTCTGCTGCAATACCTCACCGTGGTCTACACTTTACCTCATCTGAACCACCAGTGGGCTCACGTTCAGCAGCACCCCACCCCCCACCCCCCGACCTGGGAGTAACAGTACGATCCGAGCTGTCCTCTGGCTGTGGATGACTGCTAAACTGCTAAAGCTAAAGAAAGATCAAAGGGAGTCATCGCATATCCTAATTTGTCCCCAGGACACCAACTCGTATTCACTGCGTGTGAAAGTGTGTGTCTCCTCCTCCTTCGTGTCATAAATCAAATGGCAGCCAAACATATTTTGGAAACACATGATCTTGCACTTGAAGCTCCTGGGAGTCTTTCTCTGTCTTGACTCCAGTCCCATTATAGAAAGGAAAGGTCTTGATAATGAGCTAGAAGAGGTCCTCTAGATGATTTAAAAGATCAATTTACTTATTTAAAATGATCAGCTACATATCATAAACAGCTTCTTCCAGTTCCCTGTCAATGTGCAGACATTTTCTTTACATGACTGTCATGGTAGAGTTCAGATGAGACATGAGATTACTGGGTTAAACAAATGGATCCCAGTGGCACTACTTTAAATTTGAGAATTAAATGTCTGAAAACCATTACGGATGTTGATTATTTTAATTAAATGTCTACAAATTGGACCGTTTCCCAGACCAGGGAGCTACCAGCTGATAATGAGGTTAAACTGCACACTTACAATAGCCAAAAAGCATACACACATACACACAGTTCTTCCTTAGCTGTTCTGTGAAGTGCTATGAAGTCACGTTTGTGTTGTTGCTGCTTACGGGCATCATCCAACTTTGTCTCACTTAGTTTACTTACTAATGTCGTGGCTTGGTGCACAACACACACACATCAAATTTCCACTGCAGCTGTCAGTTCTGTGACTTAAGCAAATCTTTATGCTATTTCTTTATATATGTGTGTGTGTGTGTGTGTGTGTGTTATTTCAGCTGATGGGAACAGCCAAACATTAAAAAGTTGTCCTGTACATTTTGACAGCGTATTCCTTTCCGACACACACACACACACCCTGCTTTCAGATTCCTGGCAGCAGTATAGAGCTGTATAATCAGTTTTGCAGTAAATACACAGCAGTAGAAGGAATGGCAATAGTTTTTTAATGGGACACAGCGAGCGCAGTCTGGACCCCCCCAAACACAACCGACAGCACTATAAAACATTACAGCCAGTCAGCAGCAACTACACAGCTCACCTCTGACTTTTCTACACTTACATCTCTCAGATTTACTTCCAGGAGGAAGCTGGCTAAGCAGGACAACTTTCAGCACCCGCAGTTCAGGTTAAAATGCATCAGGAAGTATCTTTATTCAAAGTGTGATTAATCCTCTCTGTTTATTTTAAGCACAGTTTTTGCTTCACACTCACAGCTGCACACTCCCAACAGCTTCATTATTGTTACACTGTTTTTTCCAGGATGAGCTCTGTTTTGTAGCATGTTAATTAATTATTTTGTTAGGACTGCACAACACTGATCAGAGAAGACAGAGTATGATTGTTATCGGGTTTTATTTTGAAGAGAAAGCAGACAAAATATGTCTTGGCAAAAGTTAGTGCAGAAAAAATGTGTAATTTCATGGGCTTTTTTTTAATTATTTTTATACATTTCACCCAGATTTTTCTTAAAACACATAATATTTATGTATTAACTTATTTAAATATTTGTTTTATGTATTTGATTAAGCTAGTGCTCAGGGATAATGATGCAAATATTCTTAAAATTATTTTTTTCTCAATTTTTCCTCATCAAACCCTTTAAATATTATTTTTTTACTGAAAAAATGCTCCAACATATCCAACTTTTACTTTGAAGAAATGAATCCTCATGTATAATTCAGTGCATTAAAGTGCAGAACTGTTACAACTAACAAACAGTAAGGTCTATGCCACAAAGTAATTACTCCAAATATTAAGACATTTAGCTAAATGTGCATCTTTCCTCCAACATGAAACTTGTTTTAGGGAAACAAAGTCCAAACAGTCCTGCTGATGTGAGTTTTATGACATGACACATTGTCTCGACTGTGGTCTCTTCCCCTCGCACACAGGAAATACTCCTTATGTGTCAATCTTGTCCACATGTCCATGAGCAGGAACCAGCTCCTGCCCAGCGAGTGAATAACAGTGTCAGCTTTTATGACTCTTTATGTAACAGAGGCTGACACCAACTTTAAAAAAATACAAATGGGAAATGACTGCTGGAAAACAAACCAGAGAATAGCTCAAGTCTGATACACAAAAAACCCACAATCCTGGAGACGGTGGGTGCTCGATCAATGCACCCTGCAGTTCAAATCAAACACCTTTCTTTCCTCTGATTGTGTGTTTTCAATGTTACATTCAACCTTCCTGCACAAAATTCAGCTTTGTCATCCATCATGGCCTCTTTTTTTTTCTGCTTCCCCCCTCGTTTACCAAATGCATCATAAGAGCAGTGGATCGTCTATCGGATGCGTTCAAGTGTCTCGCCATCTCGCCCATGAGTGTGTGTTTTTAACAAGTACACACAGCCACACACACACACACTGATGCTGTTCTCTCAAGAGTTTGATTGTTTTTGACTCGGAGTTCAAAAAACATAGCGTTCAATCAGAAATTGTTTGATTTTCTATCAGAAAAAAGCGATTGCATTCCCCGGCAAGCTTTTGTGTTTCAGTCCTTCTCATTACTGTTATTGTGAGTGTGTGTGTGTGTGTGTGTGTGTGTGTGTGTGTGTGTGCATCTTGGTGGAGAGTGTGAGTCAGCGATGTTCCCTGCTGTCTCAGAGGAAGCAGAACAGAGGAGACTGCGATAATAATACACACACACACACACACACACACTAACATGGACAAGTAGGTGTATGCTTACAACAAAAGGAGAAGAGACATCAAACTCATCCCAGCACACAGCCCATACGTGAACATGGTTGAATGCACACACACACACACACAGCAGAGGAAGTGTGTGTGTGTGTGTTAACTGACTCATCCCATCAGTATCTTGCTAATGTGGAGACAGACGGCGGGGCCATCTGCTCACTATGCAACCACACACCAGCAACTTTTTTCCAGCGATGTCCCTCAGCAACGTTGCTCTCAGCGAGCGCTCTGATTGGCCGGCCGAAACTCCACTTGAACAGACTGAGGAAGCACAATCATATGGTACACTTTTTTTTTTTAAGCAAACCAAAAACACTGTTCAGCCTGTATGTGCGCTCTTTAGCCTCGTTGTGCCCACAAGGCTAAATGAGGCTTACTAACTAGCCTGGTTTTAGCTACAGGCCACAACCCAGTCTACACAGGGCTAATCTTTAGCCTGATTTTGGCTGCAGTGCGTCTAAAGGCTTTACCTATTTCTTATACAACAAGGCCAAACAGGTCGAGTAGTAGTAGAGCTGCATTCACAGAGATACATGTACTTCATAGTGTTGAACCATCTGCACTCAACATGTACTGGGATCATTTTTTAATGCATGATAACGGGAATAAATTAAACGCTTCAACTAGAATTTTGACTAGACTTTGTTGATTCATCAGTAATTGGCAAATATTACAATTTGCAAACTAAAGAAGAGGAAAAAGATCAGTACTAATAAAACTAAAGAGAATTATAATGAGCAACCTGCATCTGTTTTGCAATTATTACCAAGTCACATCTGTGCAGTGATATCTAGATATCCCAGAATGCATCTAGCTAGTCAATAGCGAGGGATTAAATGGAGACCTTGTTTGGGTGAGGTAGGAGATTTGTAGTTTTAGGAGGCAGAGGAGGGAAAAAAAGCTTTTCATGCTGTATGAGTGTATATGTGTGTGTGTGTGTAACAAGGGGGGAGGTGTCCATGCAGGAGAGATTCGGAGACTGTAAGTAAGTGTTCCAGGATTAAGCTAACCGGCGCGAGGTCATTCACGGGTGACCTGGTGAATTAGGCCTATACACCATATCGACGCTAACGAGGAATAAACCAGGTCACTCCAAGTTTGGTCATTCCAACTAGTGGTGACGTAACTCCATCTGAGGGGACACAAGGCTCGATCATCATAAACCAGATGTACCCAGAAGTTATATGTCAGTCCTGCATATTTTGGGATCCAAAGGTTTATAAACAGAATGAGAACAGAAACAAAAAGGTGGCTCATATTTTTCATTTATAATATAATACTAATAGACAGTGTTAGGCAGACCAAGAAAATGTCTTGAGTTTGAGACATGTCCCTTATTAATGACTTATCTCCATTAAGAAAGATATGAAACCAAAGCTGTTAGCCTCACGGTGGTGCTAAAGATATTCTGCTACCAAATAAAAACCTGCAGTCATAAAATGGCAAAATGAGTAATAGTTTTTCTGGCAATGTTATTTTAACACACACACACACACACACACACACACACACACACACACTTAACAAAGCTCCAGAAATACAACTCAAATCCATCCAACTCTGCTGCTTCACACACTCCTCCAGTCAACTAACAACATTATTCTGACAAATAACCTGTAATTCCCACCGCTGGCCAGACGCCAACACAAACCTTCCTCTCTCTCCATCCACACACACACACACACACACACATTCTGTACACACTGTTAATTATGGCATTTCTCACAGCTAAAGCACAAATGTCAATTGTTTGATTACTAATTTGGCTCCATTATCAGAATAAAAAAACAATCCAGAAACCTGTAAGCAGCAGAGGAAATGTGTGTTATTGTATGGTTAGATCCTTTTGTGCTTTTGTTTAACCATCTACAAATAATGATCCAAGTGGGAACAAATTAAACGGAGTGTTACAGAGCCAACCTGCAGGAAGGAATCAACCTTTACTGCATCCTGAAGCTCAAAAAAACCCTTAAAATCTGTTTTCATAGAGAATCCAGCCTTCAACTATATTTTAACGAACATGTATGTGTATTTATTTTTGACACGCTCTTCAAACAACCCAATTTTCTTTTTTCCCTCTGTTCAGGCATGGCTCGGGTAAACATTTTAATAACTCCTCTGTACAAACAAGAGTTTGGATTTGTGGTGATGAACCGGAAAAGCGTTACCGTGGCAACTTCATCAAATTCCAGCTGGATGAACCTAGTTGAAATGGTTCTGTTAACTTTATTAAGTGGTACATCTTACAGTAAGGACAAAGTAACATATTAAAACAAGGAACCATAAGTCCCCCCTGACCTGATGTGTGTGAGTTCACACTCTGCAGATTAGTAGTATCAGGTGAAAGTGGAAACTCCAGTCCGTCATTCTGCACATCATATCAAACAAAAAGCAGAACTAGACCATTATTATTATTATTATCAAAAACAGAAGCAGATTCCAGAAAACAAGATAATCATCTGTTGTACCAGTCGACCACAGTGCCACACAGCAGCTAAACCTCAACCCCCACCACTCACACTGGATTTATTCAAGCAGGAAACTCTTCTTCTTCTTCTACTGAAATGTTGGAATCAATTCCCCCCACCCAAAACATTAGTTCAGTTAAACACATAATTAATTCACTGGACATTTTTCTGAATTACTGCAGTCTCATGACAAGAGCAGCAGTTGTGAAACATTTGATCATATCACACAATCCTCAGCAGATAGTTTGCAAAGCTGTCATCAAACTACAGAAATACAAACTTAAACACTTTTTAACCATCCTGACATAAACATTTGATGGTCCAGTTTAACTATTTCATCTACCGTTGAGTAGAGAAACAAGTTTGTTTTTGTGTAACTACCTCGATCTATGTTGTGGTACTTCTAGTTTAACCAAACAAAACTAGATCTTTGACTACAGTTCCCATAAAGTTAAAGGCAGAGCTCACGTTAAACATCACTGCTCAAACTGGCTTGAGGCTAAATAAACAACAGTTAACCTCTAATCCACAGCCATTCATTCTAATGAGACGCAGAAGCTGTCATTCAATGGGACTGTTGACTGAGCTTCAGTCTAAATACAACAGAGGAGGAGGAGGGAGCGAGGGGGATCGGAGGGGAGGAAAGGAAAAGAGTGAGAGAAGCTGCATGGATGAAAGGGAAGAAAGGAAAAAAAGACAAAAGGGTAATTGATAAAGGAAGAAATCAGTGGAAAACAGGAGGAAAACAAGGAAGGAGCGCTGAGAGGAAGAAGCAGTGAGAGTGAAAGAATGTAATAAACAAATGAAACAATAGGAGGAAGTTGACATGACGATTAAACACGCTGCTGTAACACAATCTCCAGATCACTCACTTCAGCGTGTTAGCAAACCTCGCTTGTCCAAACACACCTGGGATACCTGTGACCGAGCATCTCTGCACTATTGATGAAGGACGCATACACTGAGTTGCTAGGCAACAAACAAGCAGGTAAAGGGTTGGCTTGAACGGCCGCCAACTCTCCCGACACATCCACACACACAGGAAGATTGTGACATTTCTTGGGTTTACTACACCATGTTGGCTTCTTCTCTCGCCTCCTGCATCTCCTTGGAGACAGTCGGCATTGCAGAATTGCAACACGCACACACACACACACACACACAAACCCACACACTCGCATAAACACTATTAATTATCTCCCCTCTCATTCAAATCTGTGAATCGTCTCCACCGCAGCAGCCAAAGTGGCAAAGAAGAACGAGACGAAGACACTGGCAGGCTGTGTCGTCCTCGAATGACCCGCGGTGCACGCTAAACCACGCAAACCCACGTGCACACACATGATCACGTCCCATATGGGGGACACAACATGTGAAAGGGGAAAGAGACAGAAAGAGCGTGTGAGAGAGAAACAGAGAGGGAGAGAGGTGGTTTCTGAGGCCAACTGCTCGACAAAAAGTGAGCTGGGTTTGCATTCGAATGCACTGAGTCACAACTGCTGCTCTCTAAAGAAGTAAAAGGAGTAAATGCATTAAGTGATGCATCAAGAGTCCACTTCCCTGTGTCCCCCTTGCTTCTCATCCTCTCCATTTTCTCCCTAACCCTTTACTCCTCTCATTTAAATCGCTTCCCTGCTATTTTTCCTCAACTTTTTTTAATCCTTGCTCTTGTTTCTTTTATTCTTGGATCTCCCGTTGCATGTCTTTAACCATCCTCATACTTCTCCTCCTCTCAAACCTTTGCTTCCTCTTTCACCCCTTCTTCCATCTTTTCGTACCCATGTTTTACTCCTACCTCTCCCCCGTATCCTCCACTCATCATCTTTTTCTCCTCCTCCTAAATCGTTTCACCTCTGACCTCGTCTCCCCCTTTTTCTTTCTCCCACCCTTGCTCTCCTCCACTTTTCCCTTATTACCTCTCACCTCTTTCCTCTCCCCCCTCGTCTCCTTTCACCTCCTTTTTACCCCCTCTCTCGCCCCTCCCTCCCCTGTCCATATCTGCTGATATGCAGCAGTCATGAAGGTCACGGAGCTCCTTGCCTGAAGGACACATGGTGGCGGTGGATGCAGCATATGCCGCTATGCAGTACAGCATGTGAGAGCTTAGCATGGAAACAGTGCAGCTATAAATATAGTACGCAGCCGGCTCGGTGGGTCCTGCCTTCCCTCTGCTCTCTGTAGTGGTTCCTGCAGTACCTTTAAGTGGAAAAGTAGCAGACTGAAGAAGCAGAACTACACAAGACAAGTAAGAGAGAATTATTGAATACAGCTTGAAGCCATGTAACCTCCTCTCTCTGTGTCTGTCTGTTATTTATAGACTTGACATCTACTGAGAAGCAGCGAGTAATCCACACCAGGGTCCCCACCTTTATGAGGTTTTCAAGGCCAACCTTGAAATCAGTGCTATTGATTTTTGGGCAAATATTAAATGTGGCAAGCTCTAAAACGTAGGTTTTTCTTTCCCCATTGGGCTGAATTCACAATGTGGGGATTCAGGAGAGGAAGGAAAGGTTCGTATGAGCCGACTGATCTAGAAGCAGATTAATAAAATGCATCTAAATTAAATTGTGTGTCACATTAGGTCTTCTCTTTTCCCACAGGAATTCATAAATTAAAAATCAGGGAACACGTCAAAGCTGGCTATTGATAAGATTGATAGATCATCTTACTCTTTTTTGGATAAAAAAAACAAACCAAAACGGACAAAGTTTGTTTGCTTTTTACCCCTGCTATCTAATAATATCCCTGCATATTCGAGTCACTAATATGAATACTGATTGCCTTACATACAACCGTTCTCATGCTAAATAGTCATTGTAGTTAACACTTTCATGGTCCATTTAACCTAAAACCCACTGTAATTTCATTAATATGTTTTTAATAGTTTGATAATTAGGGGTTAATATTGCTAAATATTGTTGAATTCAATTACTTTCACCACGAAAACCTTGCAGTCGCTCATGAACTCCCACTCAGACTCGGAGTGCTTTGCTTGCTTCAAAACATGATGCTTTACAGTTATTTTTATCATCAGTGTTCCCTCACTTCAATGGAGCTATTCATGGATATCTGGTCAGGAAAAAGATCTAAAATAAAGATTACTCGCACGGTTATTGCAACCATTAGTCTTGTTTTGGGAGATATTGTGCTGCTTAAGTTTTGATTTATTTCCTGATGTCTGAGCAGCTGCAAGTACAGAAGTGGTGCAGACATCAGTCAGAATATATCAAGTTGCCCGGCTTGTCAGAAGTGTGGCTCGGCATCGCACTAATGTGTTTAAAGCCGCCTGATTTTGCTCAGCTTGTAGACAATGCTTGATGTTTTCAGTCAAATGAGGCGGTTTTCCAAACACGTAGTTATTTCAAGTCTAAACTAAGTGCATATCAAGTGCATTACGGCCTTTATCTGAAGCCATTTTCACAGAGGCTCTATTTTTTACCGAGGTCTGATGGCTAAGAAAGTGTTTCTCTTCCCCAGGGCTCAGAACACTGTGCTTGGCCCAGATAGACATGAGGCTAACCTACAGTAACAGCCCAGTGCGGTGCTATGATACCAGTAATGTAGACTGACAATACAAACTTCCATTCAGCGGTAAATGCAGTGAAAGATACATAAAATTCTATATTTACGTTAAATGAATGCACTTCAGTGACTTTAATGTTAAGTAGGAAAAGCATACAGCTGACTTATGCTCATTACAATTAGTTGAACTTTTAACTAACAGCAGGTCAATATGCTTCACTAATGGACTTCAGGAGCCACTAAATGTGTAGACTGCATTAAAAAACCATGATGTGACTTTAATCCACAAACACAAAGTGATGGATGCCGTGTCGCCGCACCTAAACATCACCGAGAGGTAAAATTAAACAAACCCCATCACATAGAGAACGAGCTGCGTAATGACGAGACAAAATGTAAACTAGATGTAGGGAGAATTAAATGGGGTGTAACTCTAAACGACAACAACATTCTCTCCTTTAAGATCCAATTTCAGCTGAGCCAATTTTAATCATTTGACTGCGGCTCTTATGCAGAGCGCGGGATGGGAATGAGCTCCGATCCTGAGATCAACAACAACATTAAGACGTGCGCGGCGTTAAGCATCCTGACAGATTCAAATACATTTCCTCACAACCTTAAGCCCACCTTCTGACTCCCAAACCACTTCGTTAAAGTTCAACGCGATCATCAAAGCACCAAATATCTTTGGGAAGGTTGGTGTTTTATCCAGTCAGTAGATCTGCCGCATACACACCGATCCTCTCATGCAAACACAAATTCAAAGAGAGGGAACAAATAAAGGCATTGTTGGATATTACCATCTATTTACAGCGGCTTTTACTCAGTCACACGTAACACACTCTGATGTCAAGAGCACGACCAGAATACACAGGATGTAAAGACACTTGACCTGTGACCTTTTTTAACCCTTCATAGATGCCGGCAAGGTGACTAACTTATATGGCTGCAAATACCGGCTGAGTGAGAACACAGAGGACCACTGTGCACCATTGCAAGCATGAAACAGTTGGTTAGTAAGCACCTTGCTAAAGGGCACGTCAGTCAGACTCAGTGACACAAGGTCCATGACTTACAACACGCTTCCTCCACTCATGTCCAGAGGACTGGGATGACTGCGATCGCTCCAGTGGCTATTTTAAAAGGAACGCTGGCAGCTCCCGCTAAAGATTGTTGTCAGGGCAGAGTGACTGCTGAGCTCCTGGTTCATCACAGTTTTATCTAATGCTGATATTAACAGTGGCGTTTTCAAGAGAGAGCAGCATCAAGTCGAAGTTACACACTGTGAAGGTTAAAACAATCAACAACAGGTTCACAGTGTCTCATGCATTTTAATCTTGACAATACAAGGTAAATACAACAACTAACATATTCTGTGCATACTGTCACACCGCAGTATTTCAGTAGTCTGCACGGAGTTGAAATATGCTGGAAATATCAAGAAAGTGTCACAAAATCATCATTTTGAGTAAAACTGAAAACTTATGGTGTCTCCAGAGGCTGCAGTTGTAAACATTAAAATCATAGACTGTACTTAAAAGATGGCCACTGGGTCAATATGGTGCAATATCACCAATGGCCACTAGGGACTGACTCAAAAAAAAAAATCTGGCTTCAAAAGTCTTTCATTAAAAAGTGATCGTCAGTAATCGTTTTGATGTCATCAGCTGAAGTCAATTCAAGTAGATGTATTTGGAGGTGTGGCTGGTTTGATTGACACTCCTTGTGTCACAGATGGCCTTGGATCCCAGTTAGACCCGCCCCCCCACTGTCCTCTTGTCTACCACTTCTGGTTAATAAAACTAACATGCCAAGCTTCTGGCTTCAAAGCGGTTAGCACAAACCAATGGGGGATGCCACTGTACAGATGTCTATCTACTGTCACTACATCCAGTGTATGGTTAAAATAATTAATTAGGTACATAGTGACATACCTAATTAATCCATGCTCTCTGAAAACAAACCAGATCATTGATGCAATGATTGGCGTTTACATGATGAGTAAAAAACTATTTTCCATCTTTAAAAGCACAACAACCAGCTGTTCCCAGGGTCGCTGCCGGTTTTCCAATATGGTGGCCGACACACTGAAGACACGGATCTGTGTGTGTGTGTGGATGGAGGTCACACCTGTGCAGCGCCCACGCAGGGTTATGCCAGGCTAATGTTAGACTGAGCTGTAAGCAGCTTAACCTACAGGCCAAAGCGAGCAGCAACATACAGCTATACATGGATGCACATGCATGACAGAAACACACACACGCACAACGTCACACACATGTTAAGAGGGGGCAGCAGTCAGCGGTGTATCACTTGCTGCTATGATCAAGTATCAGACCTCCCACCTCTGCGGGTCCTCAGCATTACACTCAAACACACAAACTAGGAACAAGTACACAATCTGCTTGTATATCTGTGAACCCCACCACACCTTAGTCCCCTCTCCACACCAACAACCTGTCACTGCTACACACACACACACACACACACACACAAACACATAAAAACCACTGAAAGACTCCACCACATGCACAACCCTACGTATGCTTGACAGTTGGTAACAAACACACTGCATCATCACGCACAGACACACAATCACTTATTCATGCACGCTCACGCAAACACCTTGTCATACAATCACTCAAACACACACACACACACAAACATACAGAGGCGGCGGAGGGTGACCGGTGCAATCAGCGACTCCGTCCTTGAGCGGCGTGAGGGATGCCGGGGGTGACACATCATTGCCGAGCCACACATGTACACATGACATGCGCACACACAACAATAAACTACATCCTTTTCTTGCACATGCATTAAACCCACGTGCCAAAATGTGCAGTATATCACAAAAACTAAAAAGTTCAGTCGACACAAATGTGATTAGAGGACAAATTTATACGATGTGTCCTCAGCGTTCTCCTCTAACTGTGACATTTTGGCTTGTTCATTACAGAGATGAGAAATCTTGCTAAACTCCTCTCTCTCTGTTCTTTCCTTTCCCTCTTCATCGTCTTTCTTTATACATCTACCTCTGTCCTTGCTTCTGTACTTC
>OOFC01033320.1:0-11818 GCA_900323345.1 Pseudochromis fuscus | reverse complement strand
AACACTCCCTGTAACTGTTTCAAATTAAAAGCCCTCTAGCATTCCAGAGGACAGAAACATTTGCCAATTTGTCTAATTTGTTTCCCTCTTTTCTTTTCTTTTTTTTTTTCTCTGACCTTTATTTGTTTAAATTAATTTTCTCTGGTGGTGGTCCAAACATCTAACAGCCAGCCTGGAAGACATGGGACCATTTAAAAGACTTCTCAGTTAATTCATCAAGCAACCTAATGAATAAAAATGAGCGCCCAGATAGAGCTGATTTGTTTCACATACTCCAGTTTAACAATAAACCTTTTTATTGAGATGATCAGATATTCTTCCTGGGGCCGTTCCCCTCACTCAGAAACAGCAGAAAATGCACCGGCTCTACTGAGCTGCTCAATTTGAGATGCCCAAGTCACACACAATCAGCACTTCACTGCCACTATTAAAGAGCTGAAGACCTCCAATATGGCTGCCAGAGGGGGCATTACATCACTTAAGAGCTCTCTATTCTGCTGTTGTACACCTCTGCATGCTAAAATGACTCCATCCTGGGGACAGCAATGCTAAAAACAGGATCTCTGAAACAATTTCTGTGATAAAGAGCACGAGCATCACTGCAAACAATAAACTGCCGGTTTGCCAGGGAAGCTGAAGATCTGTATTGCTGGTGTGTTCCTGTGCGCTGGTGGCCACCACACACAACCACAGAGTGAGGAAACACAGAAAGCTCCAGAAAGCTTTTCTCTGCTGGTTTCCGAGGTGTTCAGCTCCTCATTCAGCTGCTGGCAACGGCACTAATGAACTGGACCATGGCTGCCATTCTAATGGGACCAGAACACACACACACACACACACACACACACAGGGTGATCATTCAGTCTTCCTAGTAGGCGGTCCACTACATTATCAGACAATATGGCAGTAACACCAACCAAACACACATAAAAGAAACAAAAGAGAGAAGGCAGGCTTGGCTCTGACTTGAGTATAAAACAGCATCACCCAGTATTCTGAAACAGGGCCAAACTGGGCTAAACAGGGCCGAACAGCACCAAGGCCAATCAACGCTCATTTATCTATCTCAACTTAAACTGAAGAGCAAAAGAACTAACACAGCACTTCATATTAGGCTGATTTCCACTGCACAGCAAGCAGTCAGGCGGAGGTATTCATCCAAATACTTAAGTGTGTGTCTCATTGTCAAATATAGCACTCCAATACTATACGATATCAACTGCAGAGCCATAGTGTGTGAGCCAAACATGCTCATCAGCGTGCTCTGGTCTGCAGGACAAGACACGGCTCTGCAGAGCTCCTCTTCACTCTGCTTCCCCCTAAAATAGCCATAAAGGGCTTTCCAAGCTTTACTAATTAGCCTAGTTCAAATTGCACAAGAAACCATGGCCATAAATGGCAACTCTTCAACCTGCATGTGTCTACTACAGGGTGAAATGCTGCTTTTCCAAGACTTACTGATTAGCTGGGTTTCCACTCGTGGACTAAGACCCTGAGCTTTTCAGTCTACATTCATTTTCAGTCTTTTAAACAATAACTCTGGTCTCTTTATGCATGATCAGAATTTTTTTTCAGAAAAGTTGTATAAACTTTATTATGACTTGCAACATTTCAGCTTATTCAGCCTTTAAACACACACTGCGCAACAGCTGAAAATATGCTTCGGTTCCTAGAAAGGCAATTTCAAAACCACTACACGCAACCGATAACAGGAGGGACTAAAGGTCAGAGGTGTTTCTCTTTCTCAAAATTATCTCTCAAAAATAGACTGTTTCGACATCTGCTTTCCTCTGCCTAAATAATGAGACTCTTTCTTTACTCTACTATCGCTCTCACCCACTCTCCTCACCTATCTGTCTCTTTTGTCTACCTCCTCTCTTCCTGCACCCGTCGTCTTCCTTCTGAAATCACCTGCAGAGGAATCGATAAGCTATCAGACCATGAAGAGTCCCAGACTCTCTCACACACACACACACACACACACACACTCTGTATTTCAAGCTGTGTCAATTGCCTATCAGCCTGCCTCAGCCAGTGTTTGCGCTCCTCATCCTGACGGTGAGTATGTGTGTGCTGTCAAACTAAATCCCACATTCGATTGACAAAATATCCATCACACACTTATGGTAACTTGCACTTGTCACGGTGAGAGTGTGTATATGTGTGTGTGTGTTGCTCCAGTGTACTGCTGTCTTAACCCAGACAGTAAGAACCTATTGGCAGAGGGAGAGGGAGAGGATGTACGCACCGAAAGAAACAAAAACAAAACATAGTGAAAGGAATGAATACAGTAAAAGGAGAGGAAGAGAGCGGGAAAGCGAGAGGAACAACTACAGAGAGAGTAAATGAAAAGTGAAAAGAGGGTGAGAAATAAAAAAAGGGAGAGTTGAAATGAGGTCAGGCACAAAGCTGAGAGCACAGCTGAGGGAAAAGCATGAAGCATGAGAGAGAAACACAAGAGAGGCGTGTGTGTGTGTGTGTGTGTGTGTGTGTGTGTGTGTGTGTGCGCACAATAAAAAAAAGAGAGAGTGAAAGGTGTGCAGTGACAGGAAAGCGAGGTGTGCAGGGGGCAGGCTGACAGACAGAAAAAGGCTTGGGGCTTGAACATGCTGCACAAAACACGTACAAAACAGAGAGAGGTGTGTCTGTGTCAGGTGGAAACAATACATTCAAACTACTATCAAACAAAACTAAATACTAATCAACCAACTGACATTGTTTTTTATGTTAAAGTTGATTTCTTAGACAGTGAAATCCAGTGTATAGTTTCACTCAGCAGTGCTTCTGCTTTGTATTGTGTTACTAACAGAAACCTGTTGCTGCCAGTACAGTTAGCACAGTATCTGTCTATGAACAACAGTGTCCTCTGAGCTGCTATAATATGGAAAACAATAGCACCTAACTTTGATCCTACCATCAAGTATTTCTCCAACCATCCATTATACACACCAACTCATCCTGTGTAGAGTTGCAAAGGAGCAGGGGAGCACTGGGTGAAACTCACCAAATAACTATAGGCAGTCTCCAATCAAAATGACCTGCATGTGTTTGGACTGTGAGGTGAAACCCACATAGTCACCATGAGAGCATAAGTAGTATTATTAGGAGTAGAATTTGCAAAAGTAAAGTATTGTAGTAATGATAAGTTGTAGGACTGAGAATCCAACCTGAATACTTGAACAGTACCATCTATCTGAGTCATGTCTTGGAGACCAACAGTGTTTGATTTGAATCAGAAATTTGTAAAAGTAACTGTAGCACAAAGATCAATGTGAAGATAAAACTAAACACTCATGCCTTTGAGAAGTGGCTTCATTATAAATTGAAGAGGTTGTTTGTAGAGCCTATGACTTTTAGGAAATTATGGAAATTAACTATCAAAATGTGATATTTTTGGTACCAGTATCAAAAGATTTCCAATGATACACATGAGACAGGCTCAGATGATTGTCAAAAACAAGGGTTTTAATGGCTTTTCCAATGATGATGCATTCATTTAGCTATGCTAGTTGACAGGATCACAAAAAATTGGCCACAAAGTCCATCCAGAAACTCCCTCTTCTCAGTGCAACTCTGGATATTAATGCAGAGTCGACACACAAGACACACTGAGGCGACAATAAAAAAAAAAACAGTACAAGATGATCCAGTCTGCAGTGTTCAGACACTTAAAACTGTCAAAATGCACCATTAGCATTCAGCGACCAGCAGGAGGAGACGCAGCAAACCGCTCACACCAACTCATACAAGCCCAAACGTTTCCCAGTGTAAACACATTCAAAACTACACCTACTAACATAATCCATCCCTCACACGCATAAAAAACAAGATGCCTGTTTGCAGAGGCATGCGTGTTTGAACACATACTCACACAAACACACTCACCATGAAAGAATTTTGGCTCATTACCCACATTGCATCATACGAGTAACATTCCTTGTATCAACAGCGCCCTCGCCTTGCTGTATAAGAGGGAACAATGAGCGAGAGCGTAAGGAGGATCAAGGTACTACACACTACAGCCTGGGTGTGTCGATGTTTTCTCGCTGCAATCAACAAGACACGACTCATTTTCTAATCTGGTGATGGAGATCGGATATTCTCTGACTGCAGACACAGACTGAGGATATGAAAGAGGGAGGGACACACAGAGAGACAACACACATTAACAATAATTTAGAGTTGATTAGAAATCATTTACTCATTAACCCGACCCTGATGCTGCCCTGCAGGCAGGTCTCAATTTTGTGATTACAGCAATTAATGCAAAAAGTGAATGTAAATTGTTCAGATCAATCTCTGCAGCATCTGCAGGCTATAGCTTCACTTCACATCTACAGGGTGCAGGTGAATTTGACAGCCTCTGACAAAGAAATGATTTCTTCCCATTTCTTCAACACAGTAGCAACAACAGAGGCTTAAATTGGTTATTAACGCAGTGAACTGACTTCAAGTGTTAGTTTGTTACAATGTTAATAATACAATTTGTTACTAATCTAAAAAAAAAGGCTCCTGTTTATATCAATAATCGCAAAAAACAAAATTACGATGTGGAAGTCAGATAACTGCATTTGCATAATATATAAAAATATATTCTTATTGATATTAACCTGCTGCTCAATCAGAACTGTTACTGTTAGAAAAGCACACTCAGTGTATTTGTTAATTAATTTGTAAGCAAACACAAGCAGGTCCACAGACTTCAGGCATTGTACGGATGCTTACGTGTCTGCAGCGGTAAATATGGATGTGCAAGCATTACTGTATGCATGTGTAGTGTGTGTGTGTGTGTGTGTGTGTGTGTGATGCCATATAAACGCAGCACTGAGCTGTGTCACGCAAGCCCGTGCTGCCTTTGGGAAGTAGGTCAATGAGCGGGAAAAGAAGAGGGAGAGAGAGAGAAACAGAGTGATGAATGGTGGGAGAGCGAGAGGAAAATCATGGCCGAGATATAACACAGAAGAAGAAGAAGAAGAAGAAGCACATGCAAAGGCAGGAAGGAGAAGTGATAATGATAATGGAAAGTTACCAATTGGAAACAAAGATGCCTGGGAACATGTACTTACACGCCATATATGGCATGGACGCTAACCTCTATGAGTGTGTGTGTGTGTGTGGGTGTGTGTGTGTGTGTGTGTGTATGTGTTTGCATGTGCATCCCAAAGGACATTAATGGCCTCACCCACCTCTCTCACTATCTCAGCTATATGCAGGTAGAAGCCTGCTTGCTTTGCAACCCACACGCATGACTCACACACTCAAACACAACACAACACACACACCTATAAACTTTCCATCACTGGGCTCTGCAGAGCCTCCTAAGCCCACCGCAGCACAGCAGCTCCACCCTGATGTGTTTATCATTATGAATTAGCAGTGAAATTACATCACATTATCAGGAGAGTATATCACAATATCAGAGTTATTGCATTTCGGACTCCTACAGAGCGGCAATTTATTAAGTTCTGATGAGTTACCGCATTAGTCGGCAGTTACCAAGTTTCTCCGTGGCTTGTAATTGATAATCGCTTTATTTTGTGGGGCGGTGGTTCCAGCTGTGATAGACACAAATGTGTATATCAGCCCACATGAGAATTATTCGATTATAATCACTATAGTGATTATAATCGAACCCGAGGTCACACACAGGAGTCAAGTGTGTGTGATGGTGACGAGTGCACATCTGTGCCAAGAAGCCTATTTATAACGCACACTCACTGCTGTAACATGCACAGACACACACACACACACACACACGCACACATTAATGCGGCCTTTTATCTGAAGAAGCAACAACACCTAAAAATAACAACAAATGGCTTTTAAAGTGGAGTAATGGACAAGCAGAAATGCTTACTGGGAGTGTGTGCAACACTAAATGTGTGTTTGTCTGTGTGTGTGTGCTCCTGCACTGAACCATATCAAATACCTGACTGTGATAGGCTGTGGTTGTAGATAACTGCAGCTAAGCTTAGTGTGCGTTTGTGTTTGTCTGTAAAAGTGCATGTTCACACCAGCCTGTGCTTGCCTTCCCCTGGCACCTGGTTGCCACAGCTATATGCCATGCTGGCATTTGTGTGTGTGTGTGTGTGTGTGTGTGTGTGTGTGTGTGTGTGCATGTGTGTCCTCTTGTCCCCATGCTCACTTGCACCATGCCATGGAAATTTCCTTTAACCTTTTCTCTCATTTACACCAGTGCCCTTGAGAACTCACACACATGAACCAACACACAGTCCCACCCCCACACACACACACACACACATACACACACACACACACACACACACACAGAGTGTAGTGTAGGCTACGTTAGAGACAAAGCAACTGCCATTCTGTTGAGACTATAAACACTTTGTGTGTCCAACTCCTAAAACCATCAAATCTGCTTAACAGTCTGAGGATGATTATTGTTACTGCTACTGTCCTACTGCTACACACAGTACTACAAGCCCGATACTACTACTACCACCCCTACTACTACTACTAGCAGTACACACCTACTACTGCCTTTAAACCAGCTGCTCTGCTGACAGTACTGTTGCTACTACATGTGTCAGAGCTGCATCTAAACATCACATCATCCACTGCTCTTCTCACATTGTTACAGTACCAGTGGTGGTATAATAATGAGACTGCCACATGTACTGTAATTGAATAATTTTTTGCACTCACCACTGCTGCCACCACTACAGCTATTATTATTGTATTACTTACATATAAGTAATACAGTGGATGTCACTACTGCAATCGTGAATGCAGTAAAACCGAAACAGAAAATAATAAATTCAGAAAAATAAAATATTGTAAAATTACAGATTTTTTCTTTCTGTTTTTCAGTGAACTGCCACAACCAGCTTATATATGGACAACATGGATACAAACAACTGTTTGCTCCGGATTGCACCTGTGTGCATGAAATTTCTTATCTGTTGCCCCCATGCAGTTCCCACAACAGACCTCGCTCCCATTAGAGTGTGGTACAGAGAGAGGTGCTACAGTTCAAGGATGCAGACAAAGTCATTTTCAGTGTCCAATAAGTCAGCGGGGTAAACATGTGGAGTGTTGATGTTTCGCAGCTTCTTCACGTCTTGCAGAAGAAGTGTTTAGAGACGCCACAGGATGGCATTACCCCCGAAAGCACCTTGTAATCCTTAAACTTGTGGAGCATGAGTCGTAATCACATACAATAATCCTGTTGGACCAGTGGATTATTGGGAGGGAGAAGACACTTGGGTATATATACATTTTGGTTGGCACAGCACCAGTCAGCGTGCACGTATTCGTGTGCACATCACCTCTCTGGTCCAGCAAGCTATAGTGTCAGTATCCGAGGAGTGATGATGTGTTTGTACAGTTGGGTGCTTGCCCATCCGAGGTCCAGACATCTTTACAACTCGATCTGTCTGACGGTTAAGTCGGGGCGAGCCCCAGCCAAAACACTGGCACCATGTCAAGGAGGGCAAGAGAGCAACGTTGTGGGCTGTGACAGAGCCCAAAACCAATATCAGAGCAGCATTTACACCTCCAGCCCTCGCACAACTCCCATTCATCTTCCCTGTTTTATTACACTGTTGCGCTGCATCAAAGTCTCAATTTTAACAGCAGCAGAAGGTGCCAAAGTCCAATTTTTTAACTATAGCAGGCAGTGAACAACCCTTACTTTTTACAGCTAGAGACACCTTTAAAACCTACATCATTCTTCAATATAAAAGTTACTTCAAAAGGACTTCAAATGTTTCACAATTATAATCATAATCATCATAAAAGCACTAGGTTTGGCAGCATCAATCATTTGATAAAAGGCGGTAAAATGTCTGTATATAGGAAATGACTTTTGTCTAAAATACAATCAAAATGTTTTATTTCTGCAGAAATTAACTTCTGCATTTGTATAGTGCATCATCCAACCCTGATTTTTCATCTTTTATAAAGCTTTTAAATGCCACATCTTGTACAGACTGTGGAGCGATAGCTAACATCAGGCTCTATGTAACGCTGACATGTCGCTGTGATTATCATCATCCCTCTCATCTCATCTGCCTCTCATCTCCTCAGATTTTAGAAACAGACACAACCCTCGGTGCTCTCTCTCTCTCTCTGCTTTAAAATAAGACATTTCCCTGGTGGCTGCCCCCGTGATAAATCAGGTAACAGAGGCGGAGAGCTTTAAAGAAATAGGGCAGCCAGCAACTCAGCGACCGCTGGGCCTCCGCATGCTTCCCTACAAACCCCTGAGCTGCTGGGCGAGATTGGATTCCCTCTCCTTCAACCCCTTCCTATCTCCCTCAGGTGTTGAACAGACCCACAGTGTGTGCGCGGCTGTATCTGTATGTGTGTGCGTAGAATGACAAACGGCCTCACATTCATGTTGACACTATCAATACAGCAACAAGGTCCGTGTGATGAATACAAATCACCAGTAAAGGTTAGCTAAGGACACATGGCATACATACACACATGTGCAAACGTCAATATATACGCACTCAGAAAAAAAATGGTAAAGGCCTGACTCGTGGAGGGATTTGAATGAGGGATGTAGGCATGCATCATTTGTCTGCAACAAACGTGAAATTCATACACACTCATCCTGGGCGTCTGGATGCCACTGTATTTGCAAGGATGGAAAGATTAACCCAATGCAAGGTCACTGTATCGACGTTCTGAAATCGCCATATGCAAGCTTATTATGTTGATTTTTGAAGACACCTGATTGGCAATATTTACACTGGAAACACAGCCATGCTGATTATAAGGCCAACACAACAAGACGCAACAGGCAAAGCTGCAAAACATAGACAGATTAACACATTAATGGCTCCAGAGATTATCTTTTAAGCTCCAAGTGGGCCCCACTTCTGTCTATACATTGTTTATGAATCCTGTAGTCACCAAGCCCTTCCCAAGCAGACACCTATGCACCCAAATGCATAGGAAACCAACCAGTGCTGCAGTGCTGGAGTAACATCATCTGGTTTCACTTTGTCTTTGTTTGTGATAATGTGGTTAAACAACTATTATTTAAGAATATATTCGAATTAGTAAAGTATAAAGTAAAATATTGATCAGTTTCTTAGTGAATCAAACAATTATGGGTCTAGTAAAGTCTTCACAGCCCACGGTGACAGGGAAAAACAACTAAACATTGTATCAGGAAAAGCTGAAGTAATTTAAGATTTGGTGTTTTTGCCTGGTAAAGGACATGATGATTAATTAAACACCAGAACGCCATACTTCCTCCAACAAAATAAAATAATTCAATTTTAAGCTCGGTCTGTAATAATGGCCAGGGTCATGCTTGACATGAAGAAATAAAGGCCACACACCAAGTACAGGTTGTGGAAAAACAGGGGTGAAAAAATTATACATAGAGTGCCGGTAAATATTTCACAATAAAAGCCCTCATAAGTAATTAAAGGTTTTTCTCTGCTTAAACGCTCATAGGGGGCTTTTATTTTGAAAAAGGAAGTTTATGTTGAGTTTGTATTAGTCACGTAATGTAGCAACGTTCATATTCTGATTTGCTCCTGATCCCTTGTGAAGCGTTCAAACAAGGCTTCATACTGAATCCATCAATAAAAATAAAGTGCTGCCTCTAATGTAAGTTAGCCTCAAATAGAGGTCAGGTATTTTCTGCAGTGGAGTTAAATAAAGGCCCTGGCCACTACTTGAATATTTACAGTTGTTTCAATCTGACTACAGAATAAAGTACTAAAATGAAGTTATCTTACGTACACATTTACAAAAGTGAAAAAAAAGCAGCAGACAGTCATTTATCCTGTGCCTCACCATCAGTGGTCCACAAAGGTTAAATGGTATGTAAATGATGAATTAACAATAAATAATTGAAATGATAAATCCCCTGTGGCCTCGTAAGTGTTTAAATATGACACAAAGATAAGAACTGTAGGAAAAAAAACCAAGGGGATGCGATGAGGTGATAACAGAGAATCACAGCATTGACTGTAAAGTACATCATCTGTATTAAAACCACATCCTGAGAGAGAGAGAGAGAGAAAGAGATGGAGAAGAAATTTACATCTTCACATCCCACTCTGGTTTGAGTCACATCGAGAATGGCAACAACCTGGAACACGGCGACAAACCGAATAGATTTTCATATAAATTAAGATGGCAAAAGGCAGTCGATGAATACCTAATAAGACTCTCGCTCACTTGTGTCCCTTCACTGTTGGATTTTTTATTTTTTGATGATTTGCTCTCTTCTCATCCCTCCCACCGTATCTGTTCTCTCTGCTTCTCACTGTAAAACACGCCACTCGGCCATTGTGCGTGTTGGAGACTTTGCACGGTTGAGTGCTGCTCTGCTGCTCCACCTCAGGGGAAGAGGAACTATTTAGAAAGTCCTGCAGCGTGCATGCAAAGACAGGGATGCAAACTGGATTTAGAGATTCTGCAGCAGTTCCCAGTTTCTTCTGCTGACACTGTGACCTCTGCTCCCCTGTCCTGTAAGCGTTTACTCCACTATGAGTGACTCTGGAGAGTTAAAGTCAGATTAGTGAGTCAACTGTCAAATCAAATACAAGCTGCGTGATGACAGGTCAAAAATACTGGTTATCTTCCATGATGGAGAGCAAGCTGCAGGACAACACTAAAAAACAGGCTGTAGTCTGATATAACCATGCAACTGGAAACCCATCATATGAAGAAGTGTTTGGAAACCAGTGGTGTTAAACTTGTGCCATGGAGGGCCGAGACCCTGCAGGTTTTCTTCCCAGCCGGTCACTAAAGCAGGTGATTTCAATGATCAGCACCTCCTTCAGTTTGAGGGAAGGAGCTCATCAGTGAAGTCATCTGCTGGAAAGATGGTTGGAAAGATAACCTGCAGGGTCTCAGCCCTCCATGGCACGAGTTTGACACCCCTGCAATAGGTTAACACTGCCACTGTGTTCTGTACTGAGGACCAAAGAGAAAGCTACACTGTAAAAAAAAAAAAAAAAAAAAATCTAAATAACAAATTACTGTGATGGATGGATGGATCGTAGGAAAAATAACATCTGCTACCAAGCACTTAATGAATCTGGATGATATCTTTAGTCGCAATCTCTCCTGTGGGTAATTGTAAGCTGAGCAAAATTAATCATATTAAAATTGCAATCCCCTTCCAATCTCAATGAAATCAATTCCACTATATATTCATTAGGATTGGAAGATGTGTTGCATCAAATCGAGGTCTTCTAATTATTCGTGAGCCGCGTAAACAAATGACGGTGATATGCCATGTGACAAACTGTACTCGAGCAGCGTGGACGGAAAGCAAAACAAACCAGAGAAGAAGAGCGAAAGTTCAATCATTGGAGAGGAAAAGATGATCACGCACAAATGAAAAAACAAAACATGGTACTGTACTTTTCACTTTCTTGGGTTTGGAGCTACATTTAAATTTTGTTTGAGACAATGGAGGCAACAAAGCTTAGGAAACCACCAGAAAAACAGCTGATCATGTACACATTAATGACAGGAAAAGATTAGGTTTTATTTGTATTAAAGGTGGTTCCTCTATCACTAACTAACTAACTAACTAACTAACGGTGAGTGTTAGTACTCTCCTTTGAGCCAGAACGGTGCAGCCCTGACATGAGCATGTGTGCACAGTGTTGGCTGCGATGCCAAAGCAGGCCTGAGTGAGCAGCTGACGAATCACCACCTAATTAATTATTGAGAGACCCCTCACCTGCCTCCGCTAGCATGCAAGCTAGCAACAGCCCACTTCCACTTGTGACACATGGAAACATGTATGCACACAGACACATGCACGGGGGGGGTAGGGAGGGAGGGAGGTGGTGCTGGTGGTGGTGGT
>OOFC01033318.1:0-20204 GCA_900323345.1 Pseudochromis fuscus | reverse complement strand
AAAACTGCTGATGGACAATAAATACTGGCTCCAAAAACAAAATTATTAAATAGTATATTTTCCCACAAGTCATTCTGACCAACTCATCAGTTCTTCTCATCAACTAAGGTCACTTTTTCCCACCAAAGAAATAAAAACAAGAAGGCAAGAAAGAAAGAAACAAAGAAGGCAAGAAAGAAACAAAGAAAGCTATTAGGCTTCAAAAAGACAAATATTTCGGGGTGTGGTCAGTTTGATGGACAGGCCTGATATCCAATGAGATGAGACCTTAACTCCAGTCTGATTAAGATTGGGTGGTGTCCTTGGGTTCAAGGATCAGACCTGCCTCCCCCCTCCTCCCTTCATATCCAAATATGGTCACTTCTGGCTCCAACAGACCAACATGATGACATCAAACATCAAACTCCTGACTTCAAACTGCCACAAACCAACAGGCGACATCACGTTATCTTCGTCCATCCTCTGTCCATGTATGAAACCTCAGCTTCTTCCTCAGCCTGTGTCTCCAGTCTGGTCTGTTTGTTCATGTCGACCACAGCACTGGTCATTATTCAGCTTTACTGTTTTCTTGAAGTATTTCACTAAACTCATCCAGTCCCATCCTGGTTGATTTCCTCCTGTTTTTACAACTTCACATCAGTTTCATTTTTTTTGCTGCTCTGGCTATTTAGCACTTCTCTGCTTTCCACTGTTCATTACCTTGTTTGATTAGCAGTTTGCAGCAATCTGAAAATGGTTTCATGTCTTTAAAACTGTCACAGCTACATTTCCAAAGGCTGCTTTATGTTACTTTCAACCACCTGGATCTGACTTCCTCCGACAGTTTGAAAATCAATGAAGGGTTTTAGCTGCAGGTGTGCGGAGGGAGGAGGATTGTCAAGACTTTTCCACAGATCTTCTATTTGCATAATGTGCTTTATCTCTATCATGTCACAGAGAGTTGCCAGACACTGCTTGACAGAATATCCCAAACTTCTCCTCACATCACACAACTCAAATCTGTGGGTTTACTTCATCAGTCCAAAGTTTCTCAGTGATCCTGTCTAATACTTTGTTTGTGCTAAAGTGGGTCGACATTTTCACCAAAAGTCTCTCAGTTCACACAGTTTTCAGACGTGTAAAGAAAAAAGTTACACAGTCTGCCACTTGTGCAAAGTAGACATTTTGTACTAAACAATAAGTTGTGGATTGTTCTGGAAACGTGCACAGTCCAGAAACATTCACACCACTGTTTTGGCACAATAGCAGTTCAACAAAGGACAGTATTCAACTGAGGATTGTTCATTACTGGATCTTGGAGAAGTTGTACGCCCTGCAGAACGGGTCCGGGTCCTTCCTGTCCTGAAGTCTGCAGAGACGATATTAAAGGTGAGGACACTTCATCACAGAATGGATGAACCTTCAGGTCGCTGAATCGGCTGCAGTTTAGGGGACACTTGTGAACCTTGGTGCAGTCTGATGGTGCAATTTAGACAGAAGCAGGGACATTTTCTGCAACATATACCTGCAACAATCTGTAAAATACTATTCTGAAATTCATAGTTTGTCACCAGTAATGGCCCAGTCGTCTTTTATTAATATCAATTTGCACTGATGTTCTCAGACAAAGCTCCTTTACATTAAACATTTTCCACTATTTAAACAAAGTGTCGGGGATAAAATGAAGTATTGAAATTGTGCTCAATAATTCAGAGACATCTCTTAACCTGCAGCAGATCTGTGCTCAGGATTAATGTGTCACACTTCTGCACATGTTGAAGTGGAGACACAGCACATGGATGCTGGGTGCAAAGTTCAGTAAGAACAGGAGATAATAATTATTTTATTATTATTATATTAACCCTTTAACTGTCTGCTCAACCATTTGGTAGAGTACATTTCGAGTGACTGTATCTTACTGAAAAATGTGTGGAACTTGATTTTTGTTTGACAGATTATAGTTTCTGAACACAGCTATGTAACTTATACTTTTTTTTTTATCAGAGTCAAATAATTTTCTAAAAGCATGACTCTACCACAGACTGACAAATCAACCATTTGGTGAAGGTAAAGATGCAAGGATGAAGTCATTTAAATTCATCATTGTTCATGTAAATATGCTATATACATGTGCTAAGGGACAAAAATAATTTGTTCTGTTCATTTCTGTTGACTTTTTTAACTTGGTAGAGGTCAATTAGACATTTTGTAGAGCTGAAAAACCTTGATTGTTGTTATTCATGCCCCAAGAAAATAAGAAATGCATAAAGAAATTTTTTTGGTCGCTTCTTTCTTGGTGCGAGGGTTAAAAGGTTAATATTATTATTTATTATTAATTCTGTCTAAAAGTGTTGAGAAAATTTAAACTTGTCATAAATTTCTATCTCCCAAGAAGATATCAGGTGTATTTAAGTTACTTGCTTTATTTCAACTAACATGTCTAATATCACACGTAACAGAAAAGCATCAATCCTCACATTTTACAAACTGGAACCTGCAAAATTTTGGTGTTTCATACAAAAAAAATACAGACGATCCATCACTGTGAGTAGGAAGCCTTATTTCCAAAGTAAAAACATTTTGCCACCTCGAGCTATTCATGCAAAACTGAGGAAAGTCCTACATATCCAGGTGAACATTAGTAAGTAAACTAATCAGCATATTGATAAAAGCAGCAGTGCTGCAGCTCTTTGTGTGTGACCACACAGACTCACTGCTGGCAGCATCAGCAGGTTTCAGTGAAGAATGGCAGCAACGCCAAGAAGCTATTTATCACATCTGAAGCACTGATAAAAAAACACTGTGATGTGCCAAAAGAGATTTAAATTCAGCGTCCCGACCATTATTTCACTCATAAGATGTCAGATATATACGCGAGCTGCTGAAAGTGACATATTACCTGACAGACAGTCTCACATTTAAAGTTTTCAGCAGCTTCCGGACAACGTCACATTGCTGTTTTCCAGCTTTTCAGTGGCACCGTTAATATTAGCTCACAAGAGGAGGTCGTGTGTGCTTTAAACTCTTCATCTAACATTTAACAACATTCCCACAGTAAGAGCCTTGCTATGTGGATTCTCTTTGGTAAAGAGGAAAGTCCCATGGTTGTCAGGTGAGTCATTTTTCCACAGTGCAGAAAAGCTCATTTCACAGTGCTTAGAGGCCTGCCTTTGATTTATAAATCATTTGCACTCAGAAAGAAAATGTCATTCAGTCATTCTGAAATCTAATTTATAGTTGCCCCAGAACCTGCAGTCATGTAGGTTTTTTTATTCAGGATCTGGGACCTGAATAGAGAACATGCTCTCCAGCAAAACTGCTCGATGGCTGACGATGAGCAAAGAAAAGGAGACACTGGATTGAACATTATCCAAATGTCTTTATGTGTAGTGTGCATCCGCAGGTCACATTTTGTGGGAACAGAAACTTTGCTATTATTATGGTTTAGAAGTTAACAGCTGCTGAAAAATGGGACAGTGTTGGATTTCTCAAGCTTTTGCCGACACAGACGAATCGTTTGTGCTTACACCACCGAGTTGAAATAATCCTTTTTTTATGTATGTCATGGTGGCCAACAAACAGCGTTCATCCTTCCTGTAGCAGCAACAATGTTTCAAAGTTCAAGACAAATTTATACTGAGAACAAATCCCTACAATACAAACAGTCCAAATAGACAATATTTAACAGAAGTATTTAAGTTAAATTTTAGACCATGATGGTGGTTTCTGTTCAGACTCTGGCAAAGGAATCCATTCTTGTTACGGACTTATGTCAAAATAGTGCCCAGTATTAGGGATACACAATATTATCGGCACTTCATCGGTATCAGCCGATATTGGCTTTAAATTTAATTATCAGTCATTCTGCCGATATAATTAACCAATAAAATAACAGTATTGTCATTATTGTCTCAGGGAGAGCAGTGTCCAAGTCTGTTTTAAGTAGGATAAGCTGCAAGTATTGTGATTGTTTTGTTTAAAAACAACTGTCATGAATAAATATGACATGTTTTACAAAATGTAAGCTGGTACATTTTTCTTATTTAGCACAATGATGTTATATTATTTTCATTTTGTCTTATGTCTGCAGCAGGCCAATGTGATAAAGAGTTATAATATTTAAAAATTCTGTATATCATTTCCATTACAGAAACTAGAGGATGTCTGCAATTAGGTGTGGGAAAAAAATTAAAAAATAAATAAAATCAAAAATCGGTTATCGGCCAAAAGAATTGTAAAATATCGGCATATTGGATATCGGAGAAAAATCCAATATCGTGCATCTCTACTAGTGGTGGACAACAGTGTAACAGTGTGCATTTACTTGAGTACTGTACTTAAGTACATTTTTGAGTATCTGTACTTTACTTGAGTATTTGTTTTTTTAACATATGACTTTCACTCTGCTACATTTCAAAGATAAATATTGTACTTTCGACTCCTACACTACATTTCTAGGAATCTT
Organism: Pseudochromis fuscus; assembly: GCA_900323345.1. Classification (NCBI taxonomy): domain Eukaryota; kingdom Metazoa; phylum Chordata; class Actinopteri; family Pseudochromidae; genus Pseudochromis; species Pseudochromis fuscus. The sequence continues at coordinate 15,760 of OOFC01033318.1, read as the reverse complement.
GTCATTACTTTCTTTATATACAGTCTATGCTGGCAATGCATTTCAGGCAGTTTGTTCAAGTAGAGGTACTGTTGTGCATGCACCAATGAGCAGGTGATCTGGTACTGACAGGCAGCAGAACCAACCAATAAAGACAGAAGAGGCGCAACAGTACAGCTTTGATGGTTTTGGTTTGTTTTTGTTTAAACCACCACCACTGATCCTTACCCATTATTCATACAGATGTCAGTCATATCAGGGGGACACAACAGCAACTCCTTCATCTAATCAGTGACATCACAGTACAGGATACATTGCAGTGGAGGCAGAGCATGTTTACAGCATGCACCAAGCTGGAGGAACCGTGTGGGCTGAATAACATGCACCAAATAGCACGTTGTGTCACCGCTGCCCTCTCACCCTCCACGAGCTTCCTCTGCACAGTGGGGATAAATAGAGAGTGGGTCTATTTCCCTCTGGGGACTTACAGTGTGCTGATATCAGGGCAGAGTTGCTGACAGATGTAATACCAGGACTGGTTGCCATTTGGCTTAAGAAAATAGCCATGCCAACAAATACTTTGAGTTGATCCATCAGCTTTGAGGCCAGAGTGTAGCTACAGTTTCACCCTGTTGTGCTCTCATATATACTTTCACAGATTGTTAGCGGAGTCATCAATACGAGCTTGAGTGGATAATTGTTTTGTTCCAGAGACCAAAGATTAGACCCTTGCAGTTCATAAGAGTCAATTTCGAAGCTGGTCGGGAGTACAGCCCCAGCACTGACTCTCTGTCTTTATGTTTAGTATAATAAAGAGAAGGTGTCAGTATCAAATTGAATTGTCCCAGCTCCCATCTTCACACCAAAAACAGTGGAGACCGTGAACAGGTTGTGGAGGAGGTGAGTCTGTGCATCTGAGTGTGTGATATTTACCTGGTTTATCACTTTAGTTGTGCATGTTAATTTCCATAAATGATCATTTCTGTAGTTGATTTTGTGCAGCAAAATGTGCAGTTACAGGTCATCTCGTGGTGAACAATCCTTCATAACCGGGAAAGGTTTGGTGTTGATATTGTAGCTGAGACTCCTAGCAGGGGTAAACAGTGGGATGATTGACTTAGTGTTGTATCTGACAAAGTTACTTTAGATAACAAACATCCTCCTGCCTCCAGACGAAAAGTGTCACGAATGCGTGCGGCGGTGGTAAAAAAAAAAAACACACATAGATAAGTATATCCTCCAATAGAAAGATTGAGATTTGCAGTGATAGTGTCGGCACATGTTGCTTCTTCTCCTCCCCATCGAGAGCCTCAAGAGAACATCTTATACCACATGTTTATCAGCTCACAGCAGCCTGCACAGAGTCTGCAGCATTATGTGTATTTGAAGGGAAAAGTTATAAAGTTCACACATTGAATCATAGCTTCCCAACTTCTTATGGACGGAAAAAAACCCATTAAAGCCAAACAAGTTCACGGATATGACCAATCAGCTTTAGGTAGATCTCTCTGTGGTATTTCTGTCTGGTCTCTGTGGCACATCTTCCCATGCTAGTGCGCCAAGTAGTGATTTTAGGTTTTACGTCAGCCAGAAATGAAAGGTTTGCCAGAGCCAGAGAGGAGAGCAGCCCTTTGTCACTGAGGATGCGTCATGAAATGAATCAACAGTGTTGGTGTGAATCCTCCCAGAACATCCAGACAAAAGAGGAAGTTTCAGGCGAATTGAGAAAAAAAACAAACAGACTGAGAGTGCCATCCATTATCTCAGCTGCTTAATAATGGTTAACATCAATATCTTTCCTTTAAAGGCTTAATGGTTTGGAAACATTCGATCATTGCCCCATTTCTTCCAGATCTTGGCTAATTAAATGGCCGGCCCACCTCACGGGGCGAAGACTAAATGGCCACACTGTTATCTACATTGATCATTTCTTCATTTTATTGTAACATTTCAAAAATATTAACTTGAAAGGCTATAGTATAATCAGAAAAAGAATGAAAGATAGTTAAGAAAGAATCTCATTACATTTAGTAGCTTTCAGCCAATCTTCCTCAGCAGATGAATTTGGTCCCGTCGTCATTAAGTCTGTCAAAATGTCCTTTTTTTTTTTTTTCCAAGCACTTGAAGCACCTCAGTCCATCCTCGCCAAAAAAGTTTGGACTGAAAGTTCGTTCTTGACCTTGAAAACAGTAATGAACAAAAATGTCATTGAGACGCTTCAGAGATCTTCCTGTTTTGAATGAAACTTATGGAAACAATACAGAATTTATTTAACAAAACAAAACGTGATATACAACCTGAATGTATGAGAGTTGAATCCAATAATCTAAACCGGTACCGGTCCGTGGGGCAGTTGCTACCGGGCCGCACAGAAAGAATAAATAAAAATATAACTTCCGTTGCATAATCTAATAATAAACCTTTATTTTGAAAGGAACAACCGGATTCTCTTCAAGTTAACTTTTGACTTTGCCTCTTGACACGTCATTACGCTTGTCTCAGTCACGTGATAAAACGTATCACCGGTCACGTATTACGTCAGATGCGTTAGCGAAAGATAAAGCCTGCAAACTAGCGAAAATGGATAAAATACAAACGTATTTGGAGAGCTTCTTTGCAAAGGGTAAGAGGACAACTTTTTATGCCGGTCGTGTTATATTTTTTTCACTGTATTTATCTGCCACACCTTGAAAGCCGGTCCGTGAAAATAATCCCTACATTAAACCGGTCCGTGGTGCAAAAAAGGTTGGGGACCGCTGATGTAAACGATAGCAGGACATGTTTCAATATGAGCTATCTTCTAGAGATGGTGTCATAATCTCTTTAGAGGAAACATATACGAGGATGCATCAGTCTCCTATAATCTGGTCTAATTTCACACATCACCATGCAGACGTCTTTCTCATTAACATCAGAGCATCTCCCCATGAGTATATTTCAAACTCATTATGAAAGACTACACAGCAATCTGGAAAATTGCTTCCTATCATTTTGTTTCATCTTATGCTCCTTTGATACACAAATATTTGGCGTCAGTCCTTTCTTCTTCCTTTCTCAGGCTGTAAATAAATAAATCAATAAATAAATAAAGGATTCTAGTTGCCTAAAATATATAAATTACCTGTCATATTTACCTTAGTAATATCTTTCTAGTGCACACGACTCTTAACTCTTTGTTCTGAACAACAAACATCAAATTGATACGGACTAAGAAACATATTTTTTACAATTAGTGGTGAACACACTGGTTTGATTTCTCAGTTCTAGTTGAACATGTGCTGCAAACTATCAAATAATTAACATTTAAATAGATCTCAGCCATATTTTCATCAACAAGACATTTCAGAGTATAAAAGTTATTTCATCAAACATCTGAAATGTCTAAAATTACTTCTTGTGAGCTCAGGGGAAGTTTGACTTACTTTGTTTATTCAGTTAAAGTGATTAAATCATTTAGAAAAACTAGGTCGAACAGCGCCAACTTGACTTATGAAAAGAGGAATAGCTGGGACTGCGGAGTTAGATTTGTGGTTGCACTGGAGGGATCGCTGGCAGTCGGCATAAAAGCAATAAAAGTAAAACAGAATAAATGAAAATATGCAGCATTCTGGATATTTACCGCATCGTTTTCAGCGTGCATGGTCGTTCAGGACATTTATTTTGAGTCAACGTTACTCAAATCAATTTTTTTGGCCACATGATTGTTGAGGCTCCGTATTTGCTTGTTTAGGAATTAAGTGGCCAAATGCACTTTTCACGATAACACACTCAAGCAATTCAACGAAATAGATTGAGAAAACAGTCCAACCATTCTCCATAAGGTCCCATTCATTTCATTACATGATGCAGGTCCGTGGATTTCTCCTGGTCTCCTGGTGTACATCCAATCTGCTGCTCTGTATAGGGGGTTATTTACACTAACAGAGCAAAGCCAGATAGAGAGCGTGTGTTTGTCTGATACTCACTGATACCTGAGAGGGAAAACTTGACTCTCACCACTAAACACAGTCCAGCCTCATTTTCCCAACAGCACACATGTGTGAACTCAGGGCTCGTCGTGGCTGATATTAACCTGTAGACTCAGCAGCTCCCTGATTGGCTGGAGGAAATGCATTCACAGTGATGAAGTGAATATACAGCGTTGTGCGGCTACTATAGGAAGACTTCTTTGATCAAATGGGGTAGATAAAGGTTACAGATGTGAAAAATGGTGCAGATGTCTGCCATAATAAAGACAAATTGCATTGATACATCGGTGAAAATGGGGGACATTCATCTTCTCTCCTCTAATATGAAAGCCATTCATGTTGTTCAGATCATGTGTAGCTCTGTCTTCAACATGATGTTAACTTGTGGTGATGTTGCAGTCAGAGACAGCTACTGCGTTTAATTTATCCGAGCTCTGCACTTAATGTTGCAGAAATGGAAGGAATCAGGTAGTTAGGGGCATCTTTGTGGCTCAACAGTCTATAATAATTATAATGGGGTATTATACTGTAATTGATCCCCTGAGGAGAGATTCATTTCTTTTTATCTCCTCAGTCCTGCACATTGAGGTGAGAGCACAGCCTCAGCGCCTGAGCAGCGCCTCAGGGACAGAGGGGGAGATTTAGTGTCTCTCTCCAGGACACCTGAGCAGGGTGGTGGGGACTGAACCTGGGTCTTCTCAGTTCAGGGTCAGCCTCCCTAATGATTTCACTCCACTGCTCCACTCCTCACACTCACTCACTACATTTTTCTAAGAGAGGAAAAACACAATTTGTGAAAATGTACCAATATTAAGGCGCAGCACACTGTGAGCGGTTCATCCGGGGTAATGTTGTGCTCGGAGGAGTGATCAGGATTTTACCTGTACTGTTTTTTTTTTGTTTCTTGCCTAAAATCAATTCCTTCCATCCATCCATCCACTTCCTCCCCCTCCCCGGCGCTGCAGTGTGTCCCAGCATGCACTGGATGAAAGGCAGCGAATCATTGGACAGGTTGCCAGTTAATCACAGGCATCTGATCAACTGATTTGCATAAATCATCTGGTATACAGTTTAGAAAATCAGAGGGGGATATTGTTTATCTCCCTGTTTCCTGTTCACATCACCTTGTGCTTGGTTCCACACATTTGTCACTACTTTGATCCCATTTGACAGTTTTTGTACAACGTGGATCACGCCACTGAGGCCGAGCATCTGTACTATAGACACCAGGTCAGCAGAGTGACAGCATATAGAGGACCATTGATGGATTGATGGAGCAACACTTGTGTCCGGAGCAGATGGGGAGCTCTGTGCAACTCAGACCGGCTCTGTATTTATTACCTGATTGTGTCAGTAGCAAATCATCTGGTGTTATGGCAGGACCCCGGCTGGTAACAGCTTCCTTCAGCATCGAAGACGCATATCGTTTTTCCTCCTTGACCATCAGGACAGAAGAAGCAACATTAGTTTGATTCTAGTCTTTGTATTTCTGTTCTCCAGCTGCAAATTACATCTGTTTGTATTTTCACTCAGGGCATCCCAACAAACAGGCTATTTATATACCCACACCTTCACCACACCGCCCACCTGGGTGTACTTTGTGTACCTCTGCACTCCTGTTCGCCAGGCACATGAGCTGTGCTGCAATCAGCCACGGTGTCGGGGATATTTAATGTTTATGGCAGCACCGTCTCTCCCACGGGTGTCAAATGAGAAGGAATATTAGTGTTCAGAGCTATTAGGAGAGCAGAGACTGGTGCTGACAATGGAAGACACGAGAGAGGAGGCCTGCAGTCTCCTGAGCAACGGATATTTTTAGATGTGGTTTTTAGATGTGGCTCAGAAGTTAAGAGTTGTATGGGATGAGTGTTGGGAGAGAGATACTCTGCTCAGGATGTATCCTGCAGTAGCTGCAGCATTACAGGAGCTCCCCCTTACACTGCATTTGTCTAATTTTCTGATCAGATAATCTACTGGCAACTGCAACAGATCATCAGGAGCAGGACTACATGTGCTATACCAGAAGATTCATTATTGCTTTTTTGTACGAACACAACACAAGCCTTTGATTGTTAATCTGCAGAAATAATATTCAGGTCATTTTTATATATAACTATAATTAATCAGCAGATGATCCTGAAGACATAATAACAAAGGAAATAGTGTTTAGTGTTTTTTTCTTCACATTTGTGTTAAATTGCTTCTTAATTGTCTGTCTGTGTGTGTTGTTGTGTTGATAAGGTAACTGACGAGGTGTGGTTCTGTTTAAGAGATGAGAAGTGAGGGGAAGCCTGAAAGTGGATCTCTAATTACATCCTGTCCATTGGCAAAATGCAATCACACAAAGTGTTTCATTGAAAATCTGATTCCACTTTCATTAGATATTATTAATATAAAATATGCAATGAGCAAGACTTATAATTAGCCCAATTAAAAGCCACTTAGGTTGTGTTAGAATGTAATTTTGGAGGAACTCGGTATAACTAAATCAACGTGTGAAAACGTTTGCAGCATGCGAACATTTCACTGTGAAGTTACACAGTAATTTTTTTTGTCCTACCTTCAAAAATTCAAATGTGTTACAGACTGAGTGTCTCGTCCATCTTGGTTTGAAGTGTTCTCCTCAGTTCAAGGCGCCTCCACCTTAAACCTTTCTATACTTAGAGTGGGGAGGATGGACAGACGCATGGATGAATGGATGGTGTCGACAATAAAACAAATTACTGTGCCTACCCTACAACTAAGAGAGTTACAGCACCAGCCCAGTCCAGGGACCGACTCAACTCCCAGAGGCAGGGTTCCTCTCCCCTGGTCCCTCCTGGTATTCTCTCTAGAAGTTAAGCAACGCTGCAGCCTGCTGCCATGACATGAGAGGAGAAGAAAGGGAAGGGATGAGAGCTCTGCTTCCATAGAGCAGATGTTGGGGGAATGTGGGACTGAAGTACCAGCGAGGCAAAGACATAGCATCTAATGATTGATAGAGTGTGTGAGAGCAGAGTTGCTGCGATGCTGCTGCTGCTAAATTTCCCATGTGGTGTAAGTGTAATGACACAGAGAGGTAGACAGATAAACCTCTCTTTCAGTTTAATCAAAGACTCAACAATCAGGAGCACAGATTGTAGAAAGCTACACAAATAATATGAACTGTACTCGTTCACTCTTTCTTGCATGCGTCCACTAATTTATTTCCACTTTCCAAAAACCACAGGAATGAAGCACAGGCCTGTTTTTAATCCCAGTCATTGTGGAGCTCATGGAAAAGCTTTATGTCCTTTCCCACAGTGGACTGTCAGGGGACGGACTGGAGCCATTAATCAAACATTTTCATATACATATATTTGTGCGTTCAACACTCGCCTCGATGCATGTTTGTGAAAAGCAAAAAATATCACAGATTGTATCTCATCGCCATTTCCTCAGCAACAGCAACACAGCCAACATTGCTGGTGTTATTACAGTCTGCTGTAAAAATGAATATTTTTCATGGAGAAAGTGCCTCGAAATTAAAAGAGGAAATGAAAGAATGATCCACATAACATGATGAAATAAAATGCTGCTTTCATCATAAATTAAGAGAGTGATTTAGTGATGAAATGGCATGTGCATCGGGGGGCACATGGTCATTAATAATGCAAGATGAGGACATATTCAATAGCTTTAATTAAATAGATAAGATTCAATTAATTTAATTAAGTATCACTACATTTATAAATATTTTATTCTGCTGTTTCATCTGGAACTATATAATATGGCGCATTGTGACGTGCAGGTAATATGAGTTGTGATTGAAATTGGTGGAGGAATATGTAAAGATGTGAGACATCACTTTCAGTGTTCAGTTGTAATTCGTTTCTCTTCGGACATTAAACAGTGAATCCAATCACCCAGCAAAAAATAAATAAATAAAAATAAGACACCGTATTTTCCAGACTATTGGGTGCACCTGTCTATAAGCTGCTATTGAATTTATTCAGTTTCATGTGGTCCACTCTGACCGGGTCTGATGTGACGACGCTAAATGTATCGGCGGCACGGAGCTTGCTAGCTTGTAAAAAGCTAACGAGCTTCGTGCCGCCGACACTGAGCCACACCGGTGTTTAAGCTGCAGGGTTCAAAGCGTCGGAGAAAACTAGCAGCTTATAGTCCGGAAAATATGGTAATCTACTGAATATGTCCCAACAAAAATATCTTACCATAATATTACTGTAACGAGAAGGAATAAAATCGGCCAGTCTTTACGTTTACCAAGACTTCCTTACACACACACGGTCACCTGACTTAACCAACCAATCAGGAGCCAGGAGGACCCAGCCAAGCAAATACAATGTAAATGTGAACCTAAACAGCAGATTCAATACATAAATCTAGCTGCTCATATAAAAAAAAAATGAAAAATGTGTTAATAATAATTCTGTAAACTTAAATGTAAATAGATATTTTTAACAAATTAACATAAACACATTAATTAACTCATTTCCTGCCATGTGACATCACTGTTCAAACCTGTATCTCCTCTTTATAAACTCCTATTTGCTTCTGGACCTTACATCACCAACCATTGTAATTCATGAATGACGTATTTGTGTGCATTTTGATATGCAAATGAGGTTTCATGAGTAGAAAAACAGTGAATTAGGGTTTTGATGTGGCTGTTCTGATGCCTGAGTGCAAATGGAAACATCCCCCATCACCACGGCAACAAGCCACAGGCCAGTTCACCCAAAGAATCTCCTCCTCCAGTGAAGGAGCTGCTAATCCATTAACCAGCCAAGTGAATGTACATTTGAGCCACAACTGTCATGTTCTTCTTGTGACATGCATGACCACAGAAAACCAATACACGCAGCCCGACAAACAAACAAACAAACAATCCCAGTGGAATAGCAGGAGAAGAGGGTTTGAAGAAAAAGTAAACATCATTAAATTCATCCAGAATCAGAACAACAGCCGCCGACTGAAGCCTCTCACTGACATAACCGGAAGTGACTCTTTGTCCCCAGGAGCAAAGCACGGCCCCGACATCATTGTTAATTTAATGGCATCCCTTATACTTTACTCATATTTCCAGTTTCCCAAGTTATTAATATCTGAGCCGAGGCCAGGCTTTGTTTTATGGTGTGAGTCCGGCTGCCATGAACTGGACTAGAGGGTATTATTCCTGCATTGATTGTTCATTGGGCTGGCTTTGTACTGGGTCACGAAAGGGAAATTCATTAGCATGCACATACTCTCTGTGGCATTTTGGCAGCGTGACAAAACAGTTATCCTGAAATGTTGCATTGGGAATTAAAACGCCTCAGCTTGTTGGTAACCACGGGATGTCCCCTGCTGCCTTTTACACTTCTGCTCAATAGCAAGAGGGTGACCATGCTCTTTAAACTGATTTGTGGAGGGTTACTGTAGGTGGAGGGATTGTGCTGGCCAGTGTCTAAGTAGACACCCTGATCAATGTCACCCAACAATACCAGCAAGCAATTAATCGACTAATGAAACTGGAAATGAAGTCGTATATTCTCCCACAGATTGCTTAATCTTCAGGTTAGAGCCAGACTTTAAAAATTAAACAGCCTGTGTAAAAAGAAAAATGTCTCTGAACAAATGGAAACTATTTTCAATTACAAAATTTATGTACTTCCAAATGCTACCAAATTCCCCTGGTCTCACTGGCAGGACCATAACCTGAATTGATGGGTAACCATGTCTCCAAGTTGCCCCTTGTGGTCCAAGAAAAGACGCTTTTTTTTTTTCTTTTTTTTTTTTTAATACCTTGCATCTCCTGCTGTGAAATATTGCACCTGCACACATTTAATAGTGCATCTCTCATAAACAAGTCCAGAGGTTTGAAAAAGATTTGTGTGGGTTAAAAGAAAAGAATGAAAATTACACTTCAGGACACACGTCTGGGGACGAGAAGAAACACCTGAATCTGTTAATGCTCTGCTCTGTTAACATCTCTGCTAATGACGTTGTTTTAATTTGGAAACTTTTTTTCATCCAATTAGGGGGTCTGTGCATTTCACAGTCGGTGAAAATCCCACGTGAACCGAGAGCTGGAGAGTTTGACAAGATCATTCGGAGGCTGAGTGAGAATCCCAACGCTCGAGTCGTCATTATCTTTGCCAATGAGGACGACATCAGGTCAGTACGGTGAAGACCTGAGTGTGGGTTAATGTACGAGTTTAATCTGACTTCACTCATTTACACATATTTGTTTCATTAAGTGTAAATACAAACTGCTAATATTTAAAGTCCTAATTGATGTTGAGCTGTATCACATCCTCACCTGAAGCTGGTATGAAATATATTCTACTGTCCACATGTTAATATTTGTTAATTATAAATGTTGAAAATGTGTCTTTTTTTAATATATTTCCCTTTTTTCAAGCACTATGCTGTATCAGTACATTCACTGCAGCTGTTCAGTATAATTTTAAGGGAAGCTGCTCTTGGTATTTTATATGTTATGCTACATTGAGCTTCATTTTACAGGGCAATACTTTTTACTTTTTACTCAATATTTATTTGACAGCTTTAGTTGCAGGTTGATTTGTATGTTCATGGTTTCCATAGAGAATCTATGATCAATACAATGGATTTTTATTGATTATTCTTTCCAACAGGTGCCATATTACTGTTGTAAACTGATGCTCTATATGTATATTTATATATAAGTGATGTTCTGAGTGTAATTCTACTGTGAAAATACTTCTACATGGATATTTTTATTTGTGTAGTGATAATCTGGCCTTCCTATTCTGGTCCCTACTTTCCTTGTGGGGACACAAATGTGTCAGTTGAAATTCATTGTCTATTATTAAGACGGATAGTCTGAATTAAGAGCAAATTAATTAGTTTGTAGGCTGAATCAACACACACAGCTCTGTTGTGTCTTTGTGAGGGGAGAGTGTTTCCCAGCAACCGGTTAGTAGGCCAGTGTATTCCTTGTGGAAGTGGGCAGTGATTTGGGGCGGTCTCTTGATGATGACCAGGGCAGAAGTCCCAGCGCTCATTGACTTAATCCGGTCCTGATAACGGGTAATAGTCTGGATATATAGTAATTACAGAAAGCCAGGGGGATTTCAGCGCTGCATGCCTGCTCTATCCTTGAACTCGGCCAGTGTGAGCCTGCAGCAGCCTAATAACAATCCAAAATTGCCAACATAGAAAGTATAAGAGGCTGAGCTTTTTAAATGGAGCCCTGTAATAGGATGGAATTATATGAATATCCAGCCTCGTCTGCAGGGTCATAAGAATACAAGAAATATTATTCGTGGGTTTTATGATTCATCCGAGGAGGCTGCAGGGTTGTGGTGTTTGCTCTGTGGGAAAACTCCAAATCTGAACGAAATATTAAATTAAAAGACTTTTAATTCACCTTCATTAAATTTAATCATTGTTTGGTTCGGTTTTCACTTTAATTATTGTAACATTTAATACCTCCAGCTGGTTGATTTACAATAATACAAATGATGTGTCATGTTGACCTTCTCAATATTCAGGAGATGAGTCTTATAGTTTTTATAATGAATGTATTTACATCAACACTGGATTACAAGACTGAATAATTGTACAGGTCCCTAAGTGACTAAAAAACAAGTACTGCAAACAAATGGATTCATTTGTTTGCCACTTAGCAAAGTAACAAGGTTATATTAACATTTTACTGCAGCATCATAATAATAATAATAATTGGACCCACGGTAAAAACAACTAAACATGATGGTGGACGTGAGCCCTGCCTGTCACGCTTGATGTGAGGAGTAGAAGTTCATCCATGACCTCGAAACAACACCTTCACTTCTCTTCCTGTTATTTTCACATCACAGTCCTCGGCCTGTCGAGTCATGTCTGCGTTATATATTCTCCTGGCAAAGACAAAATCTATTTCTCTCACTTTTTTCCTACGTGCTGCACATAATTGCATCTTAAGAAACACTCATTTCACTAAACTTCTGGAGACCAGACAGAAAAAAAATCATTACCAATCAAACATAAATCCTCACGGTCATAAAACTAAAGTAAAAGAGACATAAAGTCAGGTGGATGAGTCACTGCTTGCCCACATTTAATTTAAAAAAAAAAATCTCATTATTTTACAAGGTTATTTTGTCCCTTTTTTACAAAAGTCTTATGAGATGTTAAAGCTGCTGGTGTCATGTGAAACACCGATGGCGTATACGACACAATATGATGCTCAATATTTATTTTGGTCCGTGCATCCTCGGGGCGATATAAGGGTCTGTGATGCTGCACATGCCAGGTGGCCGTGTTTAAATTTTATGTTTCTGTTCTCGAGCTTTCTTGATGTAGCTCCGCTGCTACAGCAGAGCTTGTTGGCAGTTTTTTACGACTCCCCAAACTTATGTCCATTGGCAACGAGCCTGGACAAATGTGGCGAGGGTGTCATTCTGCCACCGCCAGGAAGAATTTCACTGCATTGGGATTGGAGAGCGAGTCTATGGTGGCATTTCAGCTCCTCTAAAGTGCCTCTGTGCAACTTTGTCCACACTTAAAATAGAATATTCCAGTCATGAAGCCACCTCCACTGCAGCCACACTTCCTCTTTAGGGTGTATTTAAATAGGAGCATGAGCTCATTTGTGATGCACAGTGTCACTGTATGTGCGTGAAGGATCTGAAAACAACAATATGTGGTAGAATTACATCTTATTTTGCTTCTCTGTCCCGAAGGCGGCTCCTTCAAGCAGCTAAAAAGGCCAATCAAACGGGCCATTTCATCTGGGTGGGTTCAGACAGCTGGGGCTCCAAAATCTCTCCAATACTCAACCAAGAAGAAATGGCAGAGGGAGCCGTCACCATCCTTCCCAAGCGACAGTCCATAAAAGGTATTCACAGTGCCGCTCGTCACCGTGACAACATGCTCACACTGGTGTTTTTTTTTTTTTTACAATCAAATGTTTTTACTTTGAAGATAATCAAATGTTGATATTTTTGAGTTACTACAGCACATGTTAACCTCCAGTAATTACATCACATGGCTCCATTCAACATAAATCTTTTATTAATAAGAGTCTGAGTTCACACAGTGTCGGTCATAAAACTGTTTTCACTGCTGTTATTTACCTTTTCTATTAAATCAATCCACGCTGTAGCATGTCAAGGATATTTTTTCTTCTTTTACTGTTGTATTTGTGGAGGTACTAACACACACACACACACACACACACACACACACACACACACACAGCAAAACACACCATACAGTAGAATTCACTGTATGCCTCCATGATAGTAAATTATTACATATTGTACATTTGGCTTCATGTGGTGTCAATGTTCACTGGCCTCACAATTCAGGTATGATTCACGTGTGACAGTACAGCTGACGACTCCTCCTTAATGTTTGGCTTCTTAGGGTTAGCATCTTATTGTAATCTGTATAGTTGTGCAGTCTGTGTAGTATGTTAGCATCCAGTCCTGCTGTGGTTCTCAAATACATCCATCCCCACATTTTACACACAGCACGGTTCTTGAAATGTGCCTCAATTTCTGTTTATTTAAATACTTTATTTCCACATCTACTTCGTTGCTGTCATATAAAGACCCAGCCTACCAAAAAACAACAACATACATTTCCAGTTTTATTTATTTATTTACAAAACAACAATAAACTTTATGTTGTGTTGGAAAATTCATGAGTATTATGATCTGTGACTGCACATGTGAATCGTTTACATCAGCGGTCTCCAACCTTTTTTGCACCACGGAGAGGTTTAATGTCGGCATTATTTTCACAGACCAACCTTCAACGTGTGGCACATAAATACAGCGAAAATAAAATAACACGACCGGCATAAAAAGTTGTCCTCTTACCTTTTGCAAAGAAGCTCTCCAAAGACGTTTGTATTTTATTCATTTTTGCTAGTTTACGGGCGTATTTTTTAGCTAACGTATCTGATGTTATGCGTAATAGGTGATACGTTTTATCATGTGACCGACACAAGCGTAGCGACGTGTCAAGAGGCAAAGGCAAAAGTTAAGTTGAAGAGAATCCGATTGTTCCTTTCAAAATAAAAGTCTTATTAGATTATGCAACAGAAGTTATATTTTTATTTATTCTTTCTGTGCGGCCCAGTAACAACTGCCCCATGGACCGGTACCGGTCCCCGGCCCGGTGGTTGGGGACCACTGGTTTAGATTATTGGATTCAACTCTCATACATTCAGGTGGTATATCACGTTTTATTTTGTTAAATAAATTCTGTATTGTTTCCATAAACTTTCATTCAAAACCTCTGTATTGACAAGCGTATTGACCTGTCAAGAGGCAATGGCAAACGTTAAGTTGAAGAGAATCCGGTTGTTCCTTTCAAAATAAAATGTCTTTCAGACTCTAATAATCAGTGCAGCGGAAGTTATATTTTTATTTATTCTTTCTGTGCGGCCCGGTAACAACTGCCCCACGGACCGGTACCAGTCCCTGGCCCGGTGGTTGGGGAGCACTGATGTAGATGGCTGAATGCATGTGCGACACTTACCTTTGAAGCTATGGCAGCAGGTTGCACTATAAGAAGACAGCAAGCAGGAGGAAGGAGGCAGTGTGATGCTTTGGACAATGTTCTGCAGGGAAACCTTGGGTCCTGACATTCCTGCACATGTTACTTTGACATGTATCACCTACCTAAACACTGTAGCATACCACGTACAGCCCTGCCATATTTCTCTGATGGCAGTGTCCTCATTTAGCAGGATAATGCTACCTGTGAGACTACAAACACGGTGACAGGATGGTTTGAGGAACACAACAACGAGTTCCAAATTCCCCAGATCTATATTTAATTGATCATCTGTGGGATGTGCTGGACAAACAAGTCTGATCCTTGGAGGCACCTTCCAGCTTATATACAGAGTTCTAGACGAATCCAAGCCTTGATGGTCAGAGCTGTTTTTCTGGCCAAAGGGGAACACAACATTACCTACACAACCTACACAAACCTACACAATATTAAGTATGTAGTCATAGTGTTATGACTGATCAGTGTATACCTATACACTTTCATCCAAACTAACACATAATGTATGTGCATGTATGTGCATGCTAATTCCAAATTATTACTAGTTAGTAGTTATCCTATACACCTCCCCCTTTTTGTTAATGAACTTCTCCATAAGCAGTACTTGAATAAGACATTAAAAAAAAAAAAAAAATCAGTGTGGGTGTGTGTTTTTTTCCACCCTGTTCTCAAGTGGATTACTGCTGGGACAGGCAGATATCCAAGATACTGAGAGTTTCTATTCCATGCAGATGTGAATTTGTTTCAGCAGCAGCAGTTTTGTAAACTCAGACTGTGAAAAGTTTACCTAAATCCTTTAACACTACGTCTCTTCTGAAGATCATAAAACAGTCAGATCCAAACACACAGATATAACACATGCCTGTGTGATATCAGCAGAAAACAGGTAACAGATAACAAGCACTCCTTAAACTTCAACAAAACTTGGCTCAGATTGATCAAATTCATCAAGATGATGAATTCAAAAGTTATCAAGGTGGCTGTTGTCTTTTTAATGTTATGATGTGCCTTTGATGCAGAACCAGTGGACTGAAGTGGACATCTGAAATGGCAATTAGCTACTTTTCAAATCTTTGTCAAAAATAGACAAGTGATACTGTGGCAGGTTGAGTTATTAGTTTTAAGTTGTTCTGAGAAAACCTAAATTAATAATTGAATTTCAATAATATCAAGATATGATGTTGCCTTAACAGGTGTTTAAACATGCTGAGAAGGATTATAGACACATTTTCTTTCTTTCTTTCTTTCTTTCTTTCTTTCTTTCTTTCTTTTTTTCTTTC
>OOFC01033317.1:0-19207 GCA_900323345.1 Pseudochromis fuscus | reverse complement strand
TATTGAATTTATTCAGTTTCATGTGGTCCACTCTGACCGGGTCTGATGTGACGACGCTAAATGTATCGGCGGCACGGAGCTTGCTAGCTTGTAAAAAGCTAACGAGCTTCGTGCCGCCGACACTGAGCCACACCGGTGTTTAAGCTGCAGGGTTCAAAGCGTCGGAGAAAACTAGCAGCTTATAGTCCGGAAAATATGGTAATCTACTGAATATGTCCCAACAAAAATATCTTACCATAATATTACTGTAACGAGAAGGAATAAAATCGGCCAGTCTTTACGTTTACCAAGACTTCCTTACACACACACGGTCACCTGACTTAACCAACCAATCAGGAGCCAGGAGGACCCAGCCAAGCAAATACAATGTAAATGTGAACCTAAACAGCAGATTCAATACATAAATCTAGCTGCTCATATAAAAAAAAAATGAAAAATGTGTTAATAATAATTCTGTAAACTTAAATGTAAATAGATATTTTTAACAAATTAACATAAACACATTAATTAACTCATTTCCTGCCATGTGACATCACTGTTCAAACCTGTATCTCCTCTTTATAAACTCCTATTTGCTTCTGGACCTTACATCACCAACCATTGTAATTCATGAATGACGTATTTGTGTGCATTTTGATATGCAAATGAGGTTTCATGAGTAGAAAAACAGTGAATTAGGGTTTTGATGTGGCTGTTCTGATGCCTGAGTGCAAATGGAAACATCCCCCATCACCACGGCAACAAGCCACAGGCCAGTTCACCCAAAGAATCTCCTCCTCCAGTGAAGGAGCTGCTAATCCATTAACCAGCCAAGTGAATGTACATTTGAGCCACAACTGTCATGTTCTTCTTGTGACATGCATGACCACAGAAAACCAATACACGCAGCCCGACAAACAAACAAACAAACAATCCCAGTGGAATAGCAGGAGAAGAGGGTTTGAAGAAAAAGTAAACATCATTAAATTCATCCAGAATCAGAACAACAGCCGCCGACTGAAGCCTCTCACTGACATAACCGGAAGTGACTCTTTGTCCCCAGGAGCAAAGCACGGCCCCGACATCATTGTTAATTTAATGGCATCCCTTATACTTTACTCATATTTCCAGTTTCCCAAGTTATTAATATCTGAGCCGAGGCCAGGCTTTGTTTTATGGTGTGAGTCCGGCTGCCATGAACTGGACTAGAGGGTATTATTCCTGCATTGATTGTTCATTGGGCTGGCTTTGTACTGGGTCACGAAAGGGAAATTCATTAGCATGCACATACTCTCTGTGGCATTTTGGCAGCGTGACAAAACAGTTATCCTGAAATGTTGCATTGGGAATTAAAACGCCTCAGCTTGTTGGTAACCACGGGATGTCCCCTGCTGCCTTTTACACTTCTGCTCAATAGCAAGAGGGTGACCATGCTCTTTAAACTGATTTGTGGAGGGTTACTGTAGGTGGAGGGATTGTGCTGGCCAGTGTCTAAGTAGACACCCTGATCAATGTCACCCAACAATACCAGCAAGCAATTAATCGACTAATGAAACTGGAAATGAAGTCGTATATTCTCCCACAGATTGCTTAATCTTCAGGTTAGAGCCAGACTTTAAAAATTAAACAGCCTGTGTAAAAAGAAAAATGTCTCTGAACAAATGGAAACTATTTTCAATTACAAAATTTATGTACTTCCAAATGCTACCAAATTCCCCTGGTCTCACTGGCAGGACCATAACCTGAATTGATGGGTAACCATGTCTCCAAGTTGCCCCTTGTGGTCCAAGAAAAGACGCTTTTTTTTTTTCTTTTTTTTTTTTTAATACCTTGCATCTCCTGCTGTGAAATATTGCACCTGCACACATTTAATAGTGCATCTCTCATAAACAAGTCCAGAGGTTTGAAAAAGATTTGTGTGGGTTAAAAGAAAAGAATGAAAATTACACTTCAGGACACACGTCTGGGGACGAGAAGAAACACCTGAATCTGTTAATGCTCTGCTCTGTTAACATCTCTGCTAATGACGTTGTTTTAATTTGGAAACTTTTTTTCATCCAATTAGGGGGTCTGTGCATTTCACAGTCGGTGAAAATCCCACGTGAACCGAGAGCTGGAGAGTTTGACAAGATCATTCGGAGGCTGAGTGAGAATCCCAACGCTCGAGTCGTCATTATCTTTGCCAATGAGGACGACATCAGGTCAGTACGGTGAAGACCTGAGTGTGGGTTAATGTACGAGTTTAATCTGACTTCACTCATTTACACATATTTGTTTCATTAAGTGTAAATACAAACTGCTAATATTTAAAGTCCTAATTGATGTTGAGCTGTATCACATCCTCACCTGAAGCTGGTATGAAATATATTCTACTGTCCACATGTTAATATTTGTTAATTATAAATGTTGAAAATGTGTCTTTTTTTAATATATTTCCCTTTTTTCAAGCACTATGCTGTATCAGTACATTCACTGCAGCTGTTCAGTATAATTTTAAGGGAAGCTGCTCTTGGTATTTTATATGTTATGCTACATTGAGCTTCATTTTACAGGGCAATACTTTTTACTTTTTACTCAATATTTATTTGACAGCTTTAGTTGCAGGTTGATTTGTATGTTCATGGTTTCCATAGAGAATCTATGATCAATACAATGGATTTTTATTGATTATTCTTTCCAACAGGTGCCATATTACTGTTGTAAACTGATGCTCTATATGTATATTTATATATAAGTGATGTTCTGAGTGTAATTCTACTGTGAAAATACTTCTACATGGATATTTTTATTTGTGTAGTGATAATCTGGCCTTCCTATTCTGGTCCCTACTTTCCTTGTGGGGACACAAATGTGTCAGTTGAAATTCATTGTCTATTATTAAGACGGATAGTCTGAATTAAGAGCAAATTAATTAGTTTGTAGGCTGAATCAACACACACAGCTCTGTTGTGTCTTTGTGAGGGGAGAGTGTTTCCCAGCAACCGGTTAGTAGGCCAGTGTATTCCTTGTGGAAGTGGGCAGTGATTTGGGGCGGTCTCTTGATGATGACCAGGGCAGAAGTCCCAGCGCTCATTGACTTAATCCGGTCCTGATAACGGGTAATAGTCTGGATATATAGTAATTACAGAAAGCCAGGGGGATTTCAGCGCTGCATGCCTGCTCTATCCTTGAACTCGGCCAGTGTGAGCCTGCAGCAGCCTAATAACAATCCAAAATTGCCAACATAGAAAGTATAAGAGGCTGAGCTTTTTAAATGGAGCCCTGTAATAGGATGGAATTATATGAATATCCAGCCTCGTCTGCAGGGTCATAAGAATACAAGAAATATTATTCGTGGGTTTTATGATTCATCCGAGGAGGCTGCAGGGTTGTGGTGTTTGCTCTGTGGGAAAACTCCAAATCTGAACGAAATATTAAATTAAAAGACTTTTAATTCACCTTCATTAAATTTAATCATTGTTTGGTTCGGTTTTCACTTTAATTATTGTAACATTTAATACCTCCAGCTGGTTGATTTACAATAATACAAATGATGTGTCATGTTGACCTTCTCAATATTCAGGAGATGAGTCTTATAGTTTTTATAATGAATGTATTTACATCAACACTGGATTACAAGACTGAATAATTGTACAGGTCCCTAAGTGACTAAAAAACAAGTACTGCAAACAAATGGATTCATTTGTTTGCCACTTAGCAAAGTAACAAGGTTATATTAACATTTTACTGCAGCATCATAATAATAATAATAATTGGACCCACGGTAAAAACAACTAAACATGATGGTGGACGTGAGCCCTGCCTGTCACGCTTGATGTGAGGAGTAGAAGTTCATCCATGACCTCGAAACAACACCTTCACTTCTCTTCCTGTTATTTTCACATCACAGTCCTCGGCCTGTCGAGTCATGTCTGCGTTATATATTCTCCTGGCAAAGACAAAATCTATTTCTCTCACTTTTTTCCTACGTGCTGCACATAATTGCATCTTAAGAAACACTCATTTCACTAAACTTCTGGAGACCAGACAGAAAAAAAATCATTACCAATCAAACATAAATCCTCACGGTCATAAAACTAAAGTAAAAGAGACATAAAGTCAGGTGGATGAGTCACTGCTTGCCCACATTTAATTTAAAAAAAAAAATCTCATTATTTTACAAGGTTATTTTGTCCCTTTTTTACAAAAGTCTTATGAGATGTTAAAGCTGCTGGTGTCATGTGAAACACCGATGGCGTATACGACACAATATGATGCTCAATATTTATTTTGGTCCGTGCATCCTCGGGGCGATATAAGGGTCTGTGATGCTGCACATGCCAGGTGGCCGTGTTTAAATTTTATGTTTCTGTTCTCGAGCTTTCTTGATGTAGCTCCGCTGCTACAGCAGAGCTTGTTGGCAGTTTTTTACGACTCCCCAAACTTATGTCCATTGGCAACGAGCCTGGACAAATGTGGCGAGGGTGTCATTCTGCCACCGCCAGGAAGAATTTCACTGCATTGGGATTGGAGAGCGAGTCTATGGTGGCATTTCAGCTCCTCTAAAGTGCCTCTGTGCAACTTTGTCCACACTTAAAATAGAATATTCCAGTCATGAAGCCACCTCCACTGCAGCCACACTTCCTCTTTAGGGTGTATTTAAATAGGAGCATGAGCTCATTTGTGATGCACAGTGTCACTGTATGTGCGTGAAGGATCTGAAAACAACAATATGTGGTAGAATTACATCTTATTTTGCTTCTCTGTCCCGAAGGCGGCTCCTTCAAGCAGCTAAAAAGGCCAATCAAACGGGCCATTTCATCTGGGTGGGTTCAGACAGCTGGGGCTCCAAAATCTCTCCAATACTCAACCAAGAAGAAATGGCAGAGGGAGCCGTCACCATCCTTCCCAAGCGACAGTCCATAAAAGGTATTCACAGTGCCGCTCGTCACCGTGACAACATGCTCACACTGGTGTTTTTTTTTTTTTTACAATCAAATGTTTTTACTTTGAAGATAATCAAATGTTGATATTTTTGAGTTACTACAGCACATGTTAACCTCCAGTAATTACATCACATGGCTCCATTCAACATAAATCTTTTATTAATAAGAGTCTGAGTTCACACAGTGTCGGTCATAAAACTGTTTTCACTGCTGTTATTTACCTTTTCTATTAAATCAATCCACGCTGTAGCATGTCAAGGATATTTTTTCTTCTTTTACTGTTGTATTTGTGGAGGTACTAACACACACACACACACACACACACACACACACACACACACACAGCAAAACACACCATACAGTAGAATTCACTGTATGCCTCCATGATAGTAAATTATTACATATTGTACATTTGGCTTCATGTGGTGTCAATGTTCACTGGCCTCACAATTCAGGTATGATTCACGTGTGACAGTACAGCTGACGACTCCTCCTTAATGTTTGGCTTCTTAGGGTTAGCATCTTATTGTAATCTGTATAGTTGTGCAGTCTGTGTAGTATGTTAGCATCCAGTCCTGCTGTGGTTCTCAAATACATCCATCCCCACATTTTACACACAGCACGGTTCTTGAAATGTGCCTCAATTTCTGTTTATTTAAATACTTTATTTCCACATCTACTTCGTTGCTGTCATATAAAGACCCAGCCTACCAAAAAACAACAACATACATTTCCAGTTTTATTTATTTATTTACAAAACAACAATAAACTTTATGTTGTGTTGGAAAATTCATGAGTATTATGATCTGTGACTGCACATGTGAATCGTTTACATCAGCGGTCTCCAACCTTTTTTGCACCACGGAGAGGTTTAATGTCGGCATTATTTTCACAGACCAACCTTCAACGTGTGGCACATAAATACAGCGAAAATAAAATAACACGACCGGCATAAAAAGTTGTCCTCTTACCTTTTGCAAAGAAGCTCTCCAAAGACGTTTGTATTTTATTCATTTTTGCTAGTTTACGGGCGTATTTTTTAGCTAACGTATCTGATGTTATGCGTAATAGGTGATACGTTTTATCATGTGACCGACACAAGCGTAGCGACGTGTCAAGAGGCAAAGGCAAAAGTTAAGTTGAAGAGAATCCGATTGTTCCTTTCAAAATAAAAGTCTTATTAGATTATGCAACAGAAGTTATATTTTTATTTATTCTTTCTGTGCGGCCCAGTAACAACTGCCCCATGGACCGGTACCGGTCCCCGGCCCGGTGGTTGGGGACCACTGGTTTAGATTATTGGATTCAACTCTCATACATTCAGGTGGTATATCACGTTTTATTTTGTTAAATAAATTCTGTATTGTTTCCATAAACTTTCATTCAAAACCTCTGTATTGACAAGCGTATTGACCTGTCAAGAGGCAATGGCAAACGTTAAGTTGAAGAGAATCCGGTTGTTCCTTTCAAAATAAAATGTCTTTCAGACTCTAATAATCAGTGCAGCGGAAGTTATATTTTTATTTATTCTTTCTGTGCGGCCCGGTAACAACTGCCCCACGGACCGGTACCAGTCCCTGGCCCGGTGGTTGGGGAGCACTGATGTAGATGGCTGAATGCATGTGCGACACTTACCTTTGAAGCTATGGCAGCAGGTTGCACTATAAGAAGACAGCAAGCAGGAGGAAGGAGGCAGTGTGATGCTTTGGACAATGTTCTGCAGGGAAACCTTGGGTCCTGACATTCCTGCACATGTTACTTTGACATGTATCACCTACCTAAACACTGTAGCATACCACGTACAGCCCTGCCATATTTCTCTGATGGCAGTGTCCTCATTTAGCAGGATAATGCTACCTGTGAGACTACAAACACGGTGACAGGATGGTTTGAGGAACACAACAACGAGTTCCAAATTCCCCAGATCTATATTTAATTGATCATCTGTGGGATGTGCTGGACAAACAAGTCTGATCCTTGGAGGCACCTTCCAGCTTATATACAGAGTTCTAGACGAATCCAAGCCTTGATGGTCAGAGCTGTTTTTCTGGCCAAAGGGGAACACAACATTACCTACACAACCTACACAAACCTACACAATATTAAGTATGTAGTCATAGTGTTATGACTGATCAGTGTATACCTATACACTTTCATCCAAACTAACACATAATGTATGTGCATGTATGTGCATGCTAATTCCAAATTATTACTAGTTAGTAGTTATCCTATACACCTCCCCCTTTTTGTTAATGAACTTCTCCATAAGCAGTACTTGAATAAGACATTAAAAAAAAAAAAAAAATCAGTGTGGGTGTGTGTTTTTTTCCACCCTGTTCTCAAGTGGATTACTGCTGGGACAGGCAGATATCCAAGATACTGAGAGTTTCTATTCCATGCAGATGTGAATTTGTTTCAGCAGCAGCAGTTTTGTAAACTCAGACTGTGAAAAGTTTACCTAAATCCTTTAACACTACGTCTCTTCTGAAGATCATAAAACAGTCAGATCCAAACACACAGATATAACACATGCCTGTGTGATATCAGCAGAAAACAGGTAACAGATAACAAGCACTCCTTAAACTTCAACAAAACTTGGCTCAGATTGATCAAATTCATCAAGATGATGAATTCAAAAGTTATCAAGGTGGCTGTTGTCTTTTTAATGTTATGATGTGCCTTTGATGTGGAACCAGTGGACTAAAGTGGACATCTGAAATGGCAATTAGCTACTTGTCAAATCTTTGTCAAAAATAGACAAGTGATACTGTGGCAGGTTGAGTTATTAGTTTTAAGTTGTTCTGAGAAAACCTAAATTAATAATTGAATTTCAATAATATCAAGATATGATGTTGCCTTAACAGGTGTTTAAACATGCTGAGAAGGAATATAGACACATTTTCTTTCTTTCTTTCTTTCTTTCTTTCTTTCTTTCTTTCTTTCCTTCTGTCTTTCTTTCCTTCCTTCTTCTTTCTTTCTTTCTTTCCTTCCTTCCTTCCTTCCTTCCTTCCTTTCTTTCTTTCTTTCTTTCTTTCTTTCTTTCCTTGCTTCCTTCCTTCCTTTCCTTCCTTCCTTCCTTCCTTTCTCTCTCTCTCTCTTGTTCTGTATCCAGTGGGAGGGTTTTGCCCTCCTGTGATTGGCAGATCTGCGTCTCAGCTGCTCCCAGTGGCCTCAGTCCACACATACTGTACAGCTGCATGAGTCTGTCTGAGAGTGAGATCATCTGTCTGTGGCCACATGTCAACACGCCTGCATTATGCAAGCGGCCGTGTGTTACTGCAGTTCAGTGGCCGGGTTCAGGGCCTGTACGTCCCCTCATGTGTCACTGGACCCTTTGTGGAGGCTGTGAACCTCAGCACTTTACGAGTGTTTGCATTTCATGTCGACTTGTAGTGTTACTGTAACATTTGTTGGAGGCAGAGCTGCTCTCCAGGGACAGATAGTGAAACTACAAACTGTATCTATAAATACTCTCTGGAAATGTGGTACTAATTATATTTTAGTAGACAGAAGAGATTCAAACTGTTTGCTGACTTTGAAAACAGATGATTTCAAGCTTCATTTAAAATGTAAAAATAAGTTGCATAAACCCATGTGTGTCTCCAGGGGGCGCTGTGTGAGATCTGATGACACCCGTCTGCTTCTCATCTCCGCTTCATGGTCGAGGTTACATTGCAATTTGTGGACTCAGACATGAAGCCAGGAGTTTGGTATCTGAACATGGCCATGTTGGTTGTTTGGAGCCAGAAGTGACCATATTTGGATATGAAGGAGGGAGTGAGGAGGCGGGTCTGAGCTTTCAACCTTAGGATGATGTCCAATATGCATGACACTAGAGTCTGTGGTGTAAGTCACTGGAGACCCCCAAATCTTCCTCTTCTCTCAGCCTAATATCTCCTTAATGTTAAAATAATTTTCAGATGGACCACCTGTCAATCAGACTAGCCCCGCCCCTAACTCCTCCCACCAGATCACTGAGAAGAAGAGTTGACTTTCATCATTATGACTCGTGGAAAAAATGTTTTGACTGAATATTTCAGGATTGAAAATGAGGATTTTTGAATTGAAGTCAGCAGTTTTTTGGAGTCAGCATCTAGTGGCCATCAGTGGTACTGCAATTTTTTTTTGTCCTTTGCATCGTCCATTTTTGCTCTCATTTCTGAGACCCAGTGGCTGCATCTCATCCACACTGGACAGTCTTCTCAGGTTCAAGGGTCAGACCCGCCCCCTCACTCCTCCCTTCATATCCAAATATGGTCACTTCTGGCTCCAAACAACCAACATGGCAACGTTCAAATTTCAAACTCCTGACTCCAAAAAACCAAAGGGTGACATCATGTTAGCTTGGTCCTTTCTATTTAGAGTCTATGACATCACTTAGAAAAAGAAGCTCCGCCTTCTTCATAATATTAATATCAATCAATCAATAAATATATCATCAGTTTGAAATCATGGATTGTGTGTATTTCACCACAGAGTCACTCACATTTCTATTTCAATGTAAAATTTATTAACGTTTAAAACATACACAAACAAAACATACAAATGTATAAATAGTACTATAAAAGTCACTAGCGTATGACAATATTTTAATATTATTAAATATTACATAATACATTACCCATAGAAAAAGGTGAGATGCCTGCATCTCCAACTAAACAAATACATAATATATAAAAAGCTCATAAATAGCATCCTAAATAGGTTATAAAAAAAATCCAACAACAATAAAAAAATATTAATTGTTCTCATCACCGAGTCGAACATACACTTAGCAGGCACTGTGAGTGTAAACAGTCTCAGAGGGGCAAAGGTCACAGGTGACAGTGCATCAGGACGACACATTTCAAAAGGCTACGTGTAAAATGTGACAGACGTACATTCTCTTTCTGTTTTTCTTGCTACACAGGGAGACATCTGAGAGGAAACAGAGCGCCACACAGCCCCCATCATGCACCAGGAAGTCTGTGGTTAGCTGTTAGCATCAGAGTCCGCACATCATCACGTCAAGTGCAGGCCACACCCAGAGTCTGCAGCCATGCTAGCAGCATCCAGAGGCTGTTTGTTATTGTATCTATAGCTAAATACCCACAGTGACCAGGCTGCCATGCTGGTGCTGTGCAGGGTTGATGGTCACTATACTAGATTAGCTTGCTAACTCTGGCTAATTAGCACTAAACACAGAGTTCAGTCACAGTGGGGAACGTCAGTCTTGCAGCTGTTTGGGCACGAGCTAAACTACATGGACTACTTGAACTAGAGCTAAATACAAAGTCAGCTATAATAATTACTACTCATTAATAATTAAATATTTTAAGGCATTTCACCAACAGTTTTTGTGGATATTTCATCTTAAAAAAACATGTAACTGTGAGAGAAAACACGTTTGACCTCCAGGGGGCACCACATGAGCAAGTAAGAGGACACCTGAGTGACTTCAAGCATCCTTTGGGCAGCATGTGTGTCTGCAGTCAGTCTCAGGACAGTCCCTCAGAAACCTGTTGAGATATTTCAGTCTGGACCAACATGGTTTGCTCTATGAAAACAAATACAATCATATAATTCAACAGTGGTTTTGCAGGAAGACGTCCTGAGGGTTAATGTCGGGGGCAGCGGGACTGTTTCTTGAGAACCCTCAAAAGTCTTTTCGACCAATCACAGAAGTGTGTGAGCCGATCGGAGATTTCTACGGAGAACCTGAGCGCGTCGAAGGCCGTGGAGACGACAGGGAGCGAGGGGGGCGTGGCCTCGGGAACCTCCTCACTGATCTGACGACAGGAAGAAAACAGGTCATACAGCAGCTGGAGGAGTTTCTATCAAGCTGTGAGCAACAAGTTTCAAGTTATTGGTTCTTTTAATGGTTAATGTTGCACCTGAACACAAATAATTAACCATTTAACTTTCATTTTAACACCTCACACACACTTTGTATGTTTAACTTCAGCCTGATCTGATTTGTCTTTAATATTTTTTTCCTCCATATTTTGTTTACTTCGTTCTGTCAGAGAGATGAGTCTTTTACTAGATTTATTTTGCTTTAATTTAAGTCTTACACATTTACTTTCAGTTTATTTTCAACATTAATTAAGTTAATTGAACTTGATTGGCCCTAAATTGGACAATTTTAGTAGAAAGTTCACAAAGGACTTAATGGATTTTAATGGTTTTGGGTCTGATATTTGTATTGTTCACATTTTGTCAGTTATAATATTAATAGAAATCACTGCTGTCATTATAACATGAAATGACCTCAGCCACTCTGGTGCTCTCACCTGGCTGAGAGATGTTTGGATGAGGGTGGACAGCTGCAGGAGGTCAGAGGTGGCGCCCTCCGCTGGCTCGGAGGACAAACTGATGTTTTCTGTTGCATTTTTTAACCAGTCGAGATGAAATCTGAAGGAGTGAGTGTACAGATACAGCTCAGAGAGGGACTCGTTGACCTGCAGAGACAGCAGACAGACACATTTAGTTTTCCAGCTGAGAACAAATCTTAAATTAAAAACTGTTGTAACTTCACGTTTACCTTCACTGAGCTGAAATGAGCAGCGGTTTGTTGTAACTGAGGAAGATCATCTAGTCTGTGATCTGCAGCTTCAAAGTGTGTGACTTCATCCTCTGTCTGTGGGAAACATGTTGAAAAGTGAAGGTTGAGACACAAATACTTGTTCCTATAAAACTTTAAGTGACATTTAAAAACAACTGGAGAGAAAAATTTTCACCTTCAATCAGTCGAATAAACAGATTCTGAAGTAAAAAGTATTTTCATGTGTTTTTCCTCTAAACCACACAATATTTATATCTCCTTTGACATATGAAAGTACATAATGATACAATGTGAAAAAAAATGGTGAGACCCCATTGACAAAACATCTGTTTACTGCAGGAAATCCTCTGTTTTTAATTGATGTGTTTCGGACTCCTTCACTTTTTGCAAACTTTACTGTGTTTAAATTGAGATTGAAAACATATTTCTATAAGTCTGCACTAAATAACCTTAAAAAATGTTTTCAGAAAAGTGCATCAAACTCTTTTCTGTGTCGCTCCAAACTATTGTCACGTGCATCTCGTTTGATTTCATTATTTTGGTTTAGAGTCCAGCTTTGGGAAATGTCAATTTTATAGATTAAAAACAACAGTTAAAGTTGAAACTAGTGGTATTTTATTTCAACCCTGATGGAGAACTTTCATGTCCTTCTCTCTACATTGTTGCAACATCAATCAAAAGAAAAGGAAACAGGTTCATTTTGCAGGAATCGGCACAGAGCTCGTGCAGGACAGGAAGTGACATCATACCAGGATGTGGAGTTTTTTGGCTGCGTCCTTCACTTTGTCCATCTGATGGATCATTGCTCCAAATGTCCCACAGAGGGTGTGGGCGGGACGAGACGACGAGTGGACGAACAGCTCAGCCAATAGCAGCAGGTGGAGAAGACAAGAGGTGGAGTCATGGATCACTGTAAAAAAAAGATGCAAAAAAAAGACGTTGAATCTTGTGTTTTTTCTTATTTTTCCTCCATTTACATTTCTTCTGAAGCTGTCATGTGTTCAGCCTTTTGGCCTCAGAGACTCTGTGGTTTCATCAAAATGCAATTTGTTAAATAATCCACTTTATATCAAAGAGCCTGAGTAACAGTCAGCTGCAGAGACAACTGCACACAACAGGTGTCTGCTGCAACACAACAGCCTCCTCGCCTCCCTTTGACCTGCTGCGTGTGAATCACAGAGAAAAACCACAGAGCTGCGTGGAAACTCTACTATTTCCAACCTAAATCTAAACCACATGACCCACAAAACGAGTCCCGAGGCAGCTGAGTGTTTAGTCTCCGCTGCAATCTGTGTTTGTCACGACAGAAAGGAAACATTTTATCGGATGTAATTGGTGCAATTTAACGTGGCGACCGCAGGAGCGCCGACACAAAACAACACCGTAAAGTTGCATATTAACACCGCTGTGCACGGACGTTCAGCATCACCCAGCCACTTCAGATAACAACCAGAAGTAAGTTACATCCTGAGAGCCAGACATAAACAGTCATTAAAAAAAAAAATCAGATAAGAGCAGCAGTTCAGACGTGAGATCAAAGTTAAAATAAGTCCGGGGCTGGTTTGGTGTTTTTGTGGGTGTGTGAGGAGGAAACATTTCTGCAGAGTGACAGCTTTCGTTTCTGGGAAGCTTGAACAGCACCGGGGTAAAAGGTGAGCTTCGGTGTCACATGACGTAATCTGTCACAAGGTTTCATGGTGACCTGCATAAAGTCGTGTTATTTATTAATGTGGTTCAGAAGAAGAAACGAAAGCGCTTGGAAATCAGGTCAATGTGGAGGTGCAATGAGGTGCAATCCCTCTGATGGCCACTAGATGCTGGAGGTTTAGGGGCGTGGTTAGTTTGATTGACAGGTCCAATGAGAGCAGCACTGAAGTTAAACCTCACAAAAACTGGGCAGTGTCCTCGGGTTTTACTTCATGCAAATCTCATGAAATCTGCACAGAACCTGCAACAAGCGAGTTTTTATTTATTGATGGATTTTGTTCAGTTGTCCTCTTGTGCAGCTCCCCTCCCCCCGCCTGTCCTCTGGTGCTCAGCAGGTAGCGTACAGTGGGTGTTTCACTGCTGCAGGAATGAGGTCAATGAAGCAGAAGATCAACCAAAACAAAGAGCTCAGTGCTGCGTGAAGCTGAGGGCGGCTGCAGAGGATGTTTCTCCCCCGTGTTCAGGAGTTGGTTCAGAAATCTGTCTTTAACAGTTCAGCTTTATTACATTGTTCTAAAAATACAATTAATGTTTCATGCAAAGAGGCACAAACACAACAAAGTATTTGTAATCTGAATTTGGTGTTGGTTTGGTGCATCAGCAGTTTGTTTTGTCTTTGTCTGTGAATGTATCAGTGATGATCTCTGTTCAGGGAAATAACTATTTAACTCAGATTAGTCTGTAAAAGTATCCGCCGCTTTATGCAACTTTAAAAACCCCAGCAACAAAGCAGCAAAGTGTCCGTTAGTGTTAGATCAGCGATAAGGAATGAGAGGTATGCTGTGGGTTTTTTCAGCCTGCTCTGGGCCTCCTGTTGGAGAAGGAGCGGGGAGCGTGACTCAGATTAATCTCTTTGTGGTGACATCACCGGGCAGACGCCCCCGTCTCCACTCCTCAGGGAGGGAAAACATCCACTTTGTCATGAGTGTCGAGGAGCTTTAGACACTTTTACTGCCACCCAGACACTAACAGCAGTAAACTTAATGGATTCCTCAGAGGTCAGAGGTCAACACTGCAGGAAGGCGGATCCAGTTCAACACCAAAGATGCTATTTTTAGAACAAAGAGGGAGATTTCTTCCTGTTTGACATTAAATGATCAGTGTGTTTAAAACCTGCACATGCCTGACTTCACTGTTGGGTTCTTACCTCCGATATTTATTTTGTATTGTTTGTATTTGTCTGCTCTGATGGTGAAATTGTGTATCAGAAAGTCATCACAGCAGATTTAAAAAACACATCACACGCTCAAGGCACAAGCTGGAAATCCCTTGCAGCGGTTGTCACAGCTAAAAGTTAAAGTTTCAACCTTGACCTGGTTCTTCTGTGAACTTTGGTATGACATCATTTCCCAAACGTGACATTTTATTTCAGTGCTTTGCCCGGACGACAGCACCAGAGCAGGATGTCAGCGGGGAGAGGAGCTGCTGACCTCAGGGACACACAATCTGGTTACAGCTTCATACTCAGGGATTTCTTTACAGCAATGACTGGATGTGAAAAATGGACGTAGAAGTGCAATACTACGAATGGCCACTAGAGGTTTTCAATCATGAAGTCTTTCATATGTCATTATAAAAAACAAACTCTTCTTCTCAGTGATCTGAAAATCATCAGGCTTCAGAAGAGGGAGATTTAGGGGCGGGGTTAGTTTGATTGACAGCTCCGGGAGGTTTCATTCACCAGTGAACTCCAGTCTCATCCACACTGGAGCTCAGGTTCACAGGTCAGACCCGCCTACTCCCTCCTCCCTCTATACCCAAATATGGTCACTTCTGGCTCCAAACGACCAACATGGTGATGCTCAGCTGATGAACCTCAGGCTTCGTTGGTCCATGAACCAGTGGAGGAGATGTAGGTGAATCCACCCACCTCCTTCACGGTCCCTGATCCCAGACACTCTGACAGTTTGAGAGTCTGCCTCCTTTGTCTGCTTTGTGCTCTGCTCTGGAAGCTGAACACATGAAAACAAGTTGTCATGTTTCCCAGTTGTGTGTCCTCGGGCATCGATTGTTCAGACAGAGTGTGTGAGACTGAAGACGACGGTCAGCAACTTTCACCTACAACACATTTGTTCAATCACACCTTGTAAAATCTCCTCGTGACGCATCAGTGAAAATAATTACACCAGTTGAGTCACTTGTAAATTAACTGCACGTTGCACTGAGTGTTATGTAACAACACATTTCGTTGATCACTTTCTGCTCACTCAGTGCAGCGGTGTTGTGTTGTGATGATCTTCCCCCTGCTGCTGGAGGACCTGTGCTCCTGACACATCTCGTCTCTTTTTAAAATCTTACAGTTTCGACTTGTTTGCTCCTGTTCGGGGGCCGTGCAGCAGCTGCAGCCCCTCCCAGGACGAACTGGGCAGGGCACCAGTTAAAGATGAACAGCTGCAACATAATCTGTCTTTCCCACTAAAGTCAGATCTGGATCTTATTACAACTCCATAAATATTGCAAAAGAAATTCCCAGATGGAGAGAAAAATAGAATATTGCAGCAGATTTTTCACAGTCTGAGTCAGATGACGACTTCCAGACGATCGTATTGTTGACAGGGTCAGACAGTTGAGATAAGATTAAAAGATTTGAGAATTAAAACCTCCTCAACCTCCTCCTCCTCGCAGCAACAAAATTTTTCTCCACATCAAAATGTAGCAACACATGTGCTCCCATCAGAAATGACAACAACCAGATGTTCCCTGTGTTTGAATGACTGGACACCAGTGAGCTTCTTCTGGCTGTTGGAAAATTACTGAAGACGACATCAGCAAAAAAAAAAACAGAGCAGAAAAACACGGAGCAGCGGCGCAGCGTCCAGTCATGTATTTGGCAGCGTAAACAGCTGTGACAGCACAACAGCTCACAGCAAAACCTGCTTAAGAGGCAGAGTGAATGGGTCGTCTTTGATGTGCTTAGCAGGGTATTTCATCAGCACACGAAACACCAACGCGCACACGCAGGGTCGCACATAATCGCACACTTCCACCGTTTCCGCTGGAGTTCGTGCCCTGGTTTTTTTCTGCTGATTCAGTCAAACCAGCGCTGGAGTTTCCTGTGTTTTCTCCCCGACACAGGGAACGCCTTATTTCCTGAAGTGCTCTGAAGACGTCCTAATAAACCGCTGAACAGGTGCTCTGTTCACTTTAAAGGTCCCGCCGAACCGCAAGAGCGAGTTTTGACTTTCAAAGTGAGAACATTTATTTTAATGTGTTTTAACGCCTTGTTTGTTTTTGAGACTTTGACCGTTTTAATTTCATGCATCTTTCATGAGCTGGAAACTTCAAATATACGAGTTATTTCAAGACAGTTTGGACGAACTTAAAGCTGCAGGAGTCAAAATATTAAATTAATGATAAATCAAATGTTGGCGTGAAATATGACAAGTGCTGCTCGAGGTGATAAACTCACGATAAACTTAATGTTTTGATTTTAATGTTCACAGCTTTGATGTGTGATTGGATGAAGCTAACGTGACATCATCACACTGATTTGTGGACTCAGAGCCAGAAACAACCATATATGGATATAAAGGGGACGGATAAGGAGGCGGGTCTGACCCTTGAACCTGAGGACACTCCTCGATGTGTATGAGACTCAGCGTTGGCACCTAGTGGCCGTCGGGAGTATTGCACTTTGTTGCACTTTCATATTTTTGAGCTTCGGGTGTTTTGTCCATTTCTATAAACAGTCTATGACACAGTCAGAGATGATCTGCTGAATATAAATGAACATTTAGGAGCTTAAACAGACAAATATTTGGAGGTGGTGGAGAACAAACAGAGCGAGAAGAGAACAAATATGGTGGACAATCAGCGGGGTGATAAAAATAAAAGGATTTATAAAGATACAGATTTGAATCTCAAACACAGCATCTTTCTTTGATCCTGAATAATCAAAGAATTTGTTAACACACTGGAGAGATTGTGTATATTTTGTGTATTACTGACACAGATAAACAGCAGCTGTGTCCTGAC
Organism: Pseudochromis fuscus; assembly: GCA_900323345.1. Lineage (NCBI taxonomy): Eukaryota > Metazoa > Chordata > Actinopteri > Pseudochromidae > Pseudochromis > Pseudochromis fuscus. Next base: position 2,077 of record OOFC01033317.1, on the reverse strand, counting down.
TCCCTCCCAGTTGATTTACAGGTTTCACATCATCCTCCAGTGGCTAATGTTAAGTTTCAAGGATGAAGAAATAAAGTCAACATATTGTTCTGTGTGATACAAATTAAACTGCTGCCAATATTTAAAGAGACGTCAAGTGTCTGCAAGTTGATTTTTATACCACAAAGAAAAGAAAAACACAGCTTGTTGTTTAGAAAATGGGTATTAAAGATGACACATGAACATCTGTGTAATAAGCAGTGGATTAGCCGAGCTCTGCTGCTGCTGCTGCTGCTGCTGCTGTCTGTGTGTCTGTGTGTCTGTGCACTTTGACATGCTGCAGTGTCGTGTTTCCGGATGTTGCATCAAGCCTGATGCAGACAGCGTGACGTCGCTCCAGGATGGAGCAATCCTGGATTCATTCCCTTTAACTAATCTTCCCCTCGACTTTGTTTATGCATGAGGGAGCGATCGTCCAATGACAAACCTCCACGTGGAGCCGTTTTCTTTTTCTTGTGCTTCAGCAGATGTGGAGATGTATCAGCTCCACATTCAGTCTCTGACATAAACCCTGCCTCACCTCATCTCCACTGATCAATACAGTGAGTGTGCAGATTGCATTACAGTAAGTGGTCTGGTGATGTGCAACGACGACATCATCGTCTGTCGATCTGACTTTCACCTCAGTCAGACAGACACACTTTGTGTTTTCATAGTAAGTCATCAGTTAATAATCCACCAGTTGTCTTTAACCGTCATAAAAAAGGCAGAAGATGATGAAACTCAAGCACAAGGATCAAAGCATCATGAAGTTTCCTCTGTGCTTCATGTCTTCAGATCCACCTGTGTGTGTCCTGTGTGTGTGTCCTGTGTGTGTGTCCTGTGGTGACACCTGCGATGACTCAACACTCAAACAACACAAGCAGTGTCTGAGACTTTCTTCAAGCAGATTACTCTGCTACACAACTTTAAACACGCACAAATCTGACTTCAAAGGGAATTTGAAAAACAACACAGAGCCCACCTTCACCTTCACCTCCACTGCCCGCTCACCACAGACGACTCACTTTCATTTACGCACAAGCAACACAAGCAGTGAGGCGGGAGGAGGAAGTGAAACCTGTGGTCGGCGTCTCTGTGCCAAGCAACACCAAGAATTTATGACCTCTCATTGGCTGAGGGACAGAAATATAGTCGCACGCCAGCTCCAAAGACTTTCTGTCATGAAAGTTGATTAAAAAGTTCAAACAGAGCAAATGTTCAAAGTATAATTTCACATAATTAGAAACAAATTTACTTAGTAATACTTGAATATTTAAACCCATTCAAGTACTTTTTACTCCTCTGTGGATGTTAGTTTCTTTTTCTATTGTATATTTTAATCAGGCTCTCCCTCAATTGCACATCCATCCACACATACAGAGTACTTTGTTATAATATGTTCATAACAACAAACCAGTTCACTCAAGTACTTTGTAAAATCTTAAGTAGCTGAAAATATTTCACTTCAGAAGAATTTAAATGCAGAAAAAAGTATTTTTTTTTACCTAAGTATTAACTCCATCAAAGTGGTTCAAAGGACTCGGGGAAATCCCTAACACACAAACACACACAGACGCACACACTCACACTGGAGCAGCCAATCACAGCCCAACCTGAGTACAAACAGCGGGCTGCTCGTGACATTCAAATGAAACAATATAAACACTTTAAACTACAACTGATGTTACATTTCAGCCACAAACTCTCATTCAATCCTTCATTCATTCATTCACTCACTGACTCTCACCCTGAAACACACTTAAAGTGACTGTTCAGAGCACGTGTGGTGAAGCCTCCCTCCTCCACACACACACACACACACACACACACACACTCACACACACATCTTCTCTGTAAAAGTAACAAACTTACATTTCATCTTTGTGCTGCCGCTGTAGTAAACAAACCTCCTCCTGTGAGTCCAGTGTGTGTACTGTACGCGTGTGCGGTTGTGTTTGTGTGGACAAAATGTAAAAGTTCCCTTTTATAGCTTAGAGTATGACACATCACCTGAGTCATCAGCCATCGTCGCCATTCACATCAACGCCCACGCCGG
>OOFC01033316.1:0-21501 GCA_900323345.1 Pseudochromis fuscus | reverse complement strand
GAGGAGGTGGCAGACCAGGACAGGTGTAGCTGCTGTCAGCATCCAGCCCACTGGAGGTGAACTGGACAAAGCCTGGCTTATCAGAGCTGATGTGGGAGTTGATCCAGGACTGGTAACGGGACACTCTGGAGTACACTCCTGGCAGATTGGGCCGAGCACAGCCAAAACCAAAGCTAACAACTCCTGACTGGACCCAGACGGAGCCCTTCTGACTCACCATTGGACCTCCTGAGTCCCCCTGAAATGATGGAGAGGACACGTCTGAGAATTTTACAGACTCTCAAAAACATTTACCACCATGTGACGATTGAAGCCAAGCACCCTACCTGACATGAGTCTTTGCCTCCTGCCAGAACACCAGCACAGATCATGTCGTCTGTGATTCTGCCGACTCCATTCAGACAGTTACACTGTCTGTTTCCCACAACTGGCACCTCCACTTCTTGTAGAGTTTCAGGGAATGGTAAGGACACTGCAGAAACAGGAAAGTAAAACACAATTCTCACACATATTTATAGACTTCAGGACACCTGAACACTGAACTCAATCAATGTTCTTTAGGAGCAAATGAGCAGACTCACCTCCCTCGTTGACATTACCCCAGCCAGTGACCCAGCTGTCAGTGCCATTGTTGAATACACTGCCACTCGCTGCCAGACACACAGGTCTGATGTAGTCTGTGAATGTGACTGGTGAGGAGAGTTTGAGCAGAGCAATGTCGTTGTTGCTGGTGTCACTGTCATAGTTTGGATGCAGAATGATTGTTGCAACACTTCTGGACACTTCATTTGGGTTGTCACCCTGCAGGTTCTGACGGCCGAGAGAAACTCCCCATCCTGACGTACTTGGACTGAAGGAAGAAAGATAAGATGGATTAGTTTTTTTAAAGTCAGGACTGGTTTGGATTTGAAATCTGTTGTAAATGACTGGGACCCTCATCTGAGCAGAGCCGTGTTGTTATTGCTGGTGTAGTTGTCACAGTCTGGATGTAACACTAGTTGAGTTACATTTTTGCTGCTCTGCCGGTTTTACAAACTTTAGATGATCAACCCTCTGGGTTTTGAGCTGGAAGTCCTTACCATGAAAGACTTACAGGTATTTGACAGTATTTTAGTAGTCGAGTATGTGACAGGGTTCATGAATATCAGCAATTTCCATTTACAGTATCTGCAATCGGATTTATGGCGTCTTAGACAAATATGGGTCAAATACCAGTCCTTACTGAATCATTTTAATAGTAAGGTCTACTCTGAAGTTGGCGCCACTCACCTGGAGAAGCAGTGAGCAGCAGACATCACCCACTCTTTGTTGATGAGGGAACCACCACAGACATGACCACCATATCTCTGCAGACTAACTTGCCAGGGCCAACTTCCAGGTCGAACATCTCCACCTCCAACTATCTTGGTATTGAGTGGAGCAGTGCCGCAAACTGAAAAAGAGATAACTTCAGACAACGCTGACACACAGTCAAAACAAAGGAACTGTCAGTCCAAACTTATGAAGTGAGTTTGTTATACCTCTGGCCATCAAAAGGAAAAATACAAATTAACAAATTCTGTTGACCTACCATCAAGTTGAGCATGTGATTCTGGGAAAAACAGAAAACAAATCAATCGGTGTTAATTCATTTTACCTATTAACTTTCACAAATCAATAATTAATAACAATATATTTTATGTAGAGTGTGCTTTAAAAGGAATGCAGCAAGGCCTTACAGAGGACAAATATATTTTAATAATATAAATCACAGTAAAAGTAGAGTCCACAGTAACACAGAGGAAAACCAATAAAAGTAAAATTCCCATGTTTTAATAGGCAACAGGCCTCAACGTCATTGATAAGGATTCAACACACAGTTTTTAAGGTGCTTGGCAGGTAGTTATATTTAACCAAGCTCCTTAATGTTATTGTGTAATGATTCAGAAAACCAAATAAACTTTTACCGAGTACTTGTATGCACTACATTCAGCTGAAATACCAACATATTTTGCTGAAGTTTGTGGTACTATCTAAAGAGGGACTTACCTGCAGTCAGAAGAATCACCAGAGCAACTGCATACATCCATTCCCTCACCGCCATCGTGTGACTGCACAATCATTGCGTGTCACTCTTTATATGCTGGGTTTTACCTGTCACCTGCCACCAGACAGGCCCCTCCCCACAAGGCAGCCCACAGAGGCTAAATAGATTTCTTTTCCTGTTTGATTTTAGGACAAAGCAAAGTGATTATTTAATTTTACACAGACACAGCTGATGGGCCACACTGAGTAGATTTTAAAGTATATACATTAAAGGTTTCTGCAAAGGTTTTCTCAGTGACATACAGTGTGGAAGGAATATTTAGATTTTTGTTTTCCTTTTTTTTTTTTCAATACGATATGTTGAATAAAACTTAATTGTGGGTTTGTCTATTGTTGCACTGGCATTCATTTCAAAGGGGTGGACAAACCCGTCCTGTGTGGACTTTTCTCAAGCCACTGTAAGAGAGTACAAATACTTAGCATGTCCCAAGGTTGAGAAACATTCAGCAGAGGAACATGTTTTTGTACAGAATGTGACAGAGGAACATATTTTTGTAGAGAATGTGACAAATCTGTCTGCTGTTATTGTTTAAGTGATAGTTGTGTATTTCAGCACCTTGGTTTACCACATACGGGGAAAAAGATATTTTCAGACACAAAGCAATTCTTGGTAACGTCACTTGTGTCCTGCAGATAATCCTCATGCTGTCCGGATTTGACAGGTTGTTGTGACATCTACCTCTGACTCAGTATTCAAAAATACATACATTTCTAATTTGATAATAAGTAGTATGGTGTCATTTTATTAAGTTAGTGATGTATGCTTTTCTCCTGGTTCTTGAGTGACACTGACTCCCTTCATCATAATTAAAAATAGTGATTATCAGATAGTGGTTGTGGGATTTACAGGACAGGAAGCTGCAGTTTTGTCACCTCCGCCCCCCACGTAAAAAAACAAATATGTTGCAGTACGTCACTCACAGCTATATTTAAACATTTCTACCAGGAACGTTACGCTACAACTGTCCCCATCTCTCATTGCCCAACATACAAGAAGTAAACAAAGGTGAGGAGTTTTCGAAGAATAATGAATAGTTTTGCTAACACACTGATGACAGTGCTCACGTAACAACAGACAAAACTACACACCTATTCATTCATTGTATGGTGGTCACCTTTAAACCTCATCCATCATCATTACCTCCAGTGCGCTTATGTAACATTTCAAGAACTATACAGGACGCAGTTTGGTTGGATAATATTTGTCTGCATTAGTGAAACTTGTGTTAACTTAGTATTAATGTTAGGACATTAAAATATGAATTGCGAAATTATTATATATTACCTGTCCTATCCAGAAATAAATAACAATATTAGTTTAAATGTATTATATAATGCATCTTAATATACACTCAGCAGCCACTTTATTAGGTACATATTCCTAGTACTGGGTTGGGTCCAATTTTGTCTTGAGAACAGCTTTAGATCTTCAAATCAAAGCTTCAACAGGATGGTGGAAATTTACTCACAGATTTTGATGCATATAAACTTGACAGCATCGCACCATTGCAGCAGAAATCACCCAACATCTTCATAATGAAAATCTCCTGTTCCAACATATCCTGAAGTTGGATTAAGATCTGGTGACTGTGGAGGCCATTCGAGTCATGTTCAACAAACCAGCCTGAGAAGATACAGGTTTCATCATGTGGAACTGCTGAAAGTGGCCATTAGAGGAAACCATGGGCGTAAAACGTGCCCAAGACATGAAAGGAAAACATCACTCACAAGCTTATATGTTGTCTACACCAAATTCTGACTTCACAAATCATCAGACCACAACATCTTATTCCACTATTTCACCTTGTCCAGTTTTGTTTGCTGTGCTCACTGTTTTCTGCTCTTATCTGACAGGAGTGATGCCTGCATCTGTTGTACATCTCCTTTAAGGTTTGATATGTTGTGTGTTCAGAGATGCTTTCTTACATCGAGTATTCATTAGACTTATTATCAGTCCATCCATTCTTCTCTGACTTCTCTGTATGAAAATCCCAGCTGATCAGAAGTTTCTGAAATACTCAGAGATGTCAAATTCACAGTTGCTTGACTCACCTTTCAGTTCTGATGCTTGGTTTGAATTTCAGAAGATCCTCTTGTCTACATGTCTAAATGAACTGGGTTTCTACCACGTGGTTGTCTGATCAGATTTTTGCCGTAATTTATAAAGTGGTCAGTGATACAACCTGTACTACCACTGCTACTCAGAGGCACTGGATGCTCAAGTGGCAATACATGTGTTTTATCTGCTTCCTTTAAAAGCAAGAAAGACAAAGAAATGTCAAATTCAAAGCTGGTAAACACAAGTTTAGTTTTATCAAGGAATAATGTTTGCTGTGATAAATGCTCTCAAGTACATTAAACTGGTGTACATTTTAAGACTTCCTTGCTTCCTGGAGTGACTGATTGGTTAAACAGGGTGTGGTTACGGTCAGACAAGGGTTTATATCAAAATAAGGAAATATATTTCAAACAAGGAAGTGAGACTGAAAAAGTTCGTGCATTTGATAAAATTTGAATGTCAATTTGTTCATAGTGATACATAACAACTGAATGAGTTAATTTGTATTAAGAATTCACAGGGTTTATTGGAAATCTACTCCATGAGGATGTAACATGTGCAAAATAAATAATAAGAGAAATACTGTGAGGGCCTTAGATCATGAGAAGAAGCACAATGATGAAAAAGGAATCAAATCATTTTAATGTGGTGTCATCAATGTAGATTATAGAACAATATCATAACAGTGCTATCAGAATTAGATATGACCACTTCTTTTGCATATTTATAAGAACTGGACCATTTACTGTCTGTTTCAATATAATCTACATAGTTCATCAATCTGAAATAATTAATAAGTATTTCCTTTTATTTTTTTCTCTTTAATTGAATGTTCTCCACACATCCATTTTATAATCCTCTACAATGTTCATGTGTGTGTTTACTTTTTTATTAAAGCAAGTCAGTGTAATGTCGTGAATGTAATGAAGTGATGGAAACATGACTCTGTGTGTGTTTGTGTGTGTGTGTGTGTGTTGTTTGCATTGTGGACAATGAACTTCCAAACAATGGGCCTCATTCACCAAACGCTGTTGTTAAACCTCGGTTACACAGTTCTCCAAAAGATTCTGACATTCCTATCTCAGACTTGTTTGTAAGATCTATGAACATCCAGGAGCACTCTTAACTGTTTGTTGGATTTTTTTAATCTACAGCTGTGTGTGCTTATAGGATTTAAATTACAACAATTTCTGCAGTTTTTCAGTCGTTGTTTCTGTGAAATTCTAGATTTTTACTGTTTAAACCTGCAAACTGTGAGTATTGTTGTATTGTTTATACTCATTTGTGCCTGAGTTAACTCTGCACCCTTCACACTGCAGGACTGTGCATCTACTTATTTTGAAAAGGGCATGAAGCTACAGTCAGCTATGTCAGCACTGTAATGTTAGCACTGCCATTGTGCAGACTGTAGTTTGAATATGAAAGTGCTCGTGACTGTGGTTTTTATATAGAGTCGATTTTGATTCATATGAATAGAGTTTCAAAAGACATTACATATAAATACTGTTACATGTTCCTAAACCAGATCATTAACTTCCTCTGTATTCACCTATGCCCATCCTGACTGAGTGCACTAAAGAGTCAGAAATGGTAGATCACCTTCACAGAGCCAGTGTCATATGTCCACAAAACTTCCACCACAGTAATGAGGAGATACTTTCCTCCATACTGACAAAATACACAAGTCTACTTTATGTTTGTGTGTATACCACAACAATAAAACCATTGACAGGTGGTGTGCATAACAGTGATTATGTTGTTACCGTGGCGCCTGTCACCAGGTGGGAAAAATGCTGATCCTTATCTACTCATGAAATCACCTGCAATGATCACGAGTGTCAGAACTGGACTGTGGTGCAAAAGATGAAGGTGGTCTGCTCTGATGAAGTCGTGTGGCTAGTCGGGGGCATGTGCATCATTTATCTGGACATTTTTAACCCCTCACTGGAGTCATGCCATGTGCCTGCCTGTGTGAAGTCCTTCATCGTTGTCCTCGTCCCTAAGAAGCCATGAGTCACTGGACTAAATGACTATAGACCTGTGGCGCTGACGTCAGTAGTCATGAAGTCATTGAGCGCCAGGTTCTGTCCTACCTAAAGACGCTCACCGCCCCCACCTGGCCCCCCTACCGCCAACAGGTTTGTAGATGATGCCATCAACCTGGTAATAGAATTTTGTTTTTATATTCTCTGTTTTATGTTCTTTATTGTACCATTTGCTAAAGCAGTTTCCTAGTTTGTCTACTTCCACTTACATGGCAATAAAGATGATTAAGGTACTGAATTAATTGTGATTTAAATAGACCTACACAATGTTAAACGTTGTTTTATTGTTGTGACTGATCATTGAATATTTTGAATAACTCTTCGGCTTAAAGTATATTTGATATTGCAGTTATAATTTTTTGATCTTGTGTAAGATGTGATTAATCAGCATAACTGAGTTGTGGCAATACGTCAAAGCTAGTTTGAATTGACAAGAAAAAAACATTGGGTATGTAGCTCCATCTGCTGGTAGTACTGTGTAATTGCCTGACACTGTATTTCTTCACCAGTTTTAAGTCCACTTTTAGCATTTCTTATAACAAGTCAGGACTAAAGCACAACAGACAAAGGACAGTATTCAAAAATGTGTAATCAGCATTACAAATGCACAATGATATATAAAATTAGCTGCTGTTTAATGACATTTTTGTATTTGAATCATCCTGCAGATATTTTAAGATGAATATCCAGTTGTTTTTTCTGCTCAGAAAACTACATAGAATAGTTGGGAACAATGCAAAAATACTGTGGGAGAGAAGTTGCTTTTCAGATCCAGTGTGGCGTCAGGTTGGCAGAAAAAAAAAATAAGTGTTACATTTCACAGGCAACACTTTTCTATACAGCCTTTTCCTTCATTCCTTCAATTGCTCTCCTTCGTTTCAGGTTGGTGTAGAGCAATGCAAAGTTGACAATATATGTTGACACACAGACCATGCAGAAATCCCCGAGAACAAAGGCGAGAATAGATGCAAGATAGAGCGAGCCGGCCACAGACACCCAGGAGGACAAGACCAGAAACAGTGCGGCTTTTTTGGACAGAGACAGACCTGCAACAAAGACAGAGGACATCAGTCTCTCAATTTAAACAATCCCATCACATACACACTAAAAATACTGGGTAAATATCCAACTAACTACATGCTGGGATAATGTAAGCCAGTGAAATTGGTTGTTTTTATCAAGTGAGCAAAAATACTGGGTAAAAAATATTGGATAGAAACAAAAAAAATGTTGGATACAAACAACAAAAGGCTAAACCAACAAAATCTTGGGTGTAAACAACAAAAGGTTGGTAGAAACAACAAACAGTTGGATAGAAACAACATGATATTGGCAAAAATAACAAGGTTGAATATAAACAACAAAATGTTTGGTAAAAACAATAAAGTGCTTAGTACAAACAGCCCATCTTTCTGGATTAAATGAACCCAGCATGTAATTAGTCCAATAGTCACCCAGCTTGGGTTACAACAACCCAACATTTTTTTTTATGATGGCTGGATTTCAAAACAGAGTAGCAATTTGATGTGTAAATGCACTCTTTCACCTACAATAATAAAATACTGAGGCTGAAATGCAGGCTCTGGTTCAGTAACAGGCTGGACATTCTGCCTAAAAAGCCTCAGCAGTGCACTGTAATTTGAATACAATGGCAGACTAACCAAGGCCCATCTGTAGAGTGTAAAATATGATGCCGAGTATGCTGTTGGGCTGGTTCAGAGGGCTATCTTTGGGCAGAAACAACTGGACCAAACCAAAACCACGTCCCCATCTGCCAGAAAGAAAGAGGTACAAGTCAGAGCAATGCATTCCTAAAAATAAACAGACTTCATGATTCCTCTGGGGGGGAAAAGTCATGCAGAGATTTTGTCAGAAAAAACAAAAGAAGCAATGCTGCAGAAAGAAAAATCCACTTTTTATTCTCACAATGTAAAATAATACTTCATGTGAGGTGTTTTCAGAGGAATTTGTAACACGTGGCAATGAAAGGGGGTCGGAGTTCCCTGAAATAAATGATCAGTTTGTAAGGAAATTGACAGAAATGGATTAATGGTCGCTCATGTGCAGGGTGGGGTGATTCCGCACCAACGCGCAGGTATGTGAAAACAAACGGAGGAATGAAACCGTACCTGGAGGTAAACACTTTGGAGCAGCTCACAGACTCCCCCAGGTCGCACATCGCCCTGTAATCTGGGTTGCTCTCTCGGGACAGCTCGACATGAAGAGCATAAACTGACAAAACCAAACCGAAAAGGCACAAAAATATGCGCACTTTTCTCTCCCATTTCGGTAACCCCTGCGCCACAGCCATGTGGAAACTTCTGGATGAATTTATGGCAGCAAGGTGAAATCTCTTCAGTCCACTTCGGTTTCCCTTCAAACTTCACTAAACTGTGACTCCAGTCTGGGCGACGTGTTAAAAGTCAGAATCTCTCTCTTGATTGGTTTAGTCGGGTTTTGTCGCTGCCTCTGATTGGACGCTCAGGTCCAGATGTTGGGACTGCCAGATGGGTGTTTACAGTGTATTTACTGTGGACTTCAGTCTGCTTGGGGCTTTTGGGAAAATGTTAGCTCATACCCCTACAGTTTACGACACTGCAGCTTTCTAATGTGCAATGAGAAATGTGTTTTTACTTACACCTAAAATCTAAAGTAGTGGAAGAGGTTTGTGTATGTACTTAATAATCAAAATAACCCATTACATTACAGTCCACTAAGTACAAATGCGATTAGAAATTTGTAAGCACGTAAGTGTTACCAACTAAATAAAACTAATATGTATGCATGTATGTATGCATGTATGTATGTATGTATGTATGTATGTATGTATTCATCGCTGTCGCCCAATATTTCAAGGTTATAGTTATTTGATAGTACTTAGGTTATTTTATTTTCTAATTAGAATATTTTCAGTGTAGTGGTGTAAATTCTGGAGAGTATATATTATATATTTGTGCAGATATATCTTATTTGTTCTGTCTGTCTGTTATTATTATTATTATTGTTCTGTGCCAGGTTCAACAAATTACACTTGGTTGGATTATTTTTTCATTAATTGTAATTAATGTTTTAAAAATATAAACTAAGGTAGGTCTTGTTTGATTTATTCCCTAATAAATGTGGCTTTTCATGAATAGAAATCTTGTGTCAACATACAGTATCAAAGACTGTTCACACATAATGGATATTCTTAAGTGAAACTACATTTAATCAAAGCCACAATACTCGGCTGATAAAAGAATCCCACGTGTTGGACTTTAAATATCGATAACTGATTAATAAAAACAATAGTAATGATAATGGTATAATAATCAAGTATATTTCCTTGTGAAATGGATTCGAGTCCAAGTTAATACCTTTCTTTCTTTCTTTCTTTCTGTCTTTCCTTTAAACTGTCCGTATTATATTATTATTATCAATATTATTTCTCTATTATTATAGAACGATCATACTTGTAGAAGTAGTAGTAAAAACAATAGTTTTTCTTGTCCACCATACATATAAAGTGCAGGTAATTGTGTCCAAAAGTGGCCCCTCCTTAAAGTAATTAAATTGTGGAAAACGGCGTCACCACCCAAAAATAAATAAATAAAATTAACAGAGACCCCACTATCTGCCGTAATGTCCCGCCTCCCACAATGTCCCCTGCTGCTATTGGAGGATCACCTTGGCGTCACGTCACCTCGTTGGTCCGCCGCATGCCGGTCAAACCCAACACGGAAGTGTATGAGGAAGCGGCAGACAAAAACAAGAGACAGTGGTGCTACTACGGGATTTAAAACATACCTACGGATGTTGTGGTGGGCTCACAAGGTGAACGTATGTTCCGTTATATTGAAACACTTTTATGTGCTGTGCAATTTGGTTATTTAACCGAGAGAGACGCTGGTTTAACAGCTTACGTTTCTCGAAAGCCATGGCTCCAGGTAACGTTAACTAGCCTACGCCCCTGCGTCAAGAAGTGGGTAAGGCTGCGTCGTTATCATGCTGTTGGTTTATCTATCACCCTGTAGTGCATAAACCAGCGTGTTCTTATTTATGGCTGTCTGTGGCTTTGTCCTCCAGCTACTTGCGGGAGGGCTCCAGGTATAACCTAGAAAGGTGGACCCAGAGCCACAGGTTTTGGCCACTTGACTCCAGGGCCTAACGGTGTGAAGTCACGCCTGGTTTCTGTCCTGTCAGCTAACTCACACAGTTACTTCATCGGCATTTACAAAGGAAAACCATGTTATAACCAAACAAAGTTCTGACCATGTTCAGTTTCTGTTGTACCTTGTTACCTTAAAGGGGAGATGGCTCCTTGGGCCCCCAGTAATTGGTCCTTGATCAGATTATTAGAAAACAGGTTTCTATTTATATCAGTAAGGTGGTTTACAAAGGAACATAAAATCCTCTCCAGTACATCACACTTTTATTTACTATTCTAGTCAGAAACTGTAAGAGAAAGAACAATTACTAAAAATCTAAAACATATAATACTCCAGAGTTTTATCTAAACACATAAAGGGGTAAGAGGTTCCGTGTCAGTTTGATTAACATCCTCTCTGACGCTAATGATTAACCATAATTTCAAATTTCTGCTTGTTCAATTCTCGAAAATGGAGAAGAGTTGAACTGTTTATTTCAATGCTGACAATATTGTGGGGAAAATTTCCAGTGATGATTATTTCAGCCACATCACTAGAATAGAATACATTAGAATATACTTTACTCATCCCCTTGGGGGAAATTCAAGGGAGATGTGTTGCTGCCTGTCAGGATTATCCAGGTTGCACTAAGACCTGGATATATGAAAATACACAAAATGCCAAATCAACAATTGGTCTAAATATAAACACCAAAAACAACATTTAAAAAATAAATTAAAAATAAGTGGTTTATAAACCAATGACTGACAGTGTGCTAATACTGTACAGGCTGATACAACTCTAGTTTTAGTAAACAATAAATGCTGTAATGTATTCCAAGCAGTGCATTTAACCTGTTAGGTGATCCCAATGAATACCCCTCACTTTGCCATGTTTGACTATTTACAGAAAAATGTCAACTAAGGAGGGTGGTGAAGGTAAAAATGGTCAACAGGAGGCGTCTCCAGAAAGAATGGCCACTGACAAGAGCAGAGAAAACCAGAACCAGGGTGGAGTTGAGGCTACAGGCAGCACCACAGACACCAGCACGGCAGCAAAAAACCTGGCTTTGCTTAAAGCACACTCTCTGGATGTGAAGTTCGACGTTGGAGAGGAATACGATGTCATAGAAACTATCGGCACCGGGGCCTATGGCGTTGTTTCATCTGCCAGGAGAAGGGATAATGGTAGGGCTAATTTATTAAAGTAAAGACGCATAACTCATACTTCATTACCAGTTGACATTGCTGTCTCACACTCTGCTCTACATTTACTCTTCACAGGCCAGCAGGTGGCAATAAAGAAGATCTCCAATGCTTTTGAAGTGGTGACAAATGCCAAACGCACATTAAGAGAGTTGAAGATTCTCAAGCACTTCAAACACGACAACATTATCGCCATCAAAGACATCCTGCAGCCGAACCTTCCTCACTCTGCCTTCAAGTCTGTGTACGTACTTTGTATTTTTATTCTTACCTCAGTGCAAATAAAAGATGCAGCTCCTCCAAGATGCATCCAGATAAGTTTGCAGAACTCAGTAAGTTTATTAATAAAACTTAGATCTGGTACCTTATTTACACAGAACTTAACATTCAACTTATAAACCAGTCATGTTTTTTTTTGTTGTTTGTTTTGTTTTTTACCTATGTGTAAATCAGAAATACTGATCAGAAAGCTCCTGGAACTCATAGAAATTATTTCCAGTATATTTTTTTCCACAGGGCCGTTGTTTACCTTCGTTAGTAAATCAAAAAGATTTTAAGTTCTTCTTGTTGAGTGAGCAGACTGTACCTCACTCTCATTTTCCACATGTGTGCAGGTACGTGGTGTTGGATCTCATGGAGAGTGACCTGCACCAGATCATCCATTCTGCCCAGACGCTTACTCCAGAGCACACACGCTACTTTCTGTACCAGCTCCTCCGTGGCCTTAAGTATGTGCATTCTGCCAACGTCATCCACCGTGACCTCAAACCCTCCAACCTGCTGGTGAATGAGAACTGTGAGCTGAAAATCGGTGACTTCGGCATGGCTAGGGGTCTCAGTTCCCACCCTGAGGAGTCTCATTCCTTCATGACTGAATACGTGGCAACTCGATGGTACCGTGCTCCTGAGCTCCTGCTGTCTCTGAATCACTACAGCTTGGCCATTGACTTGTGGTCTGTGGGCTGCATCTTTGCTGAAATGTTGGGGCGTAAGCAGCTTTTTCCTGGGAAGCACTACGTACACCAGCTGCAGCTCATTTTGAATGTGTTAGGCACTCCCCCTGAAGGTTTAATTGGTGCTATTAGGGCTGACAGGGTGCGCTCTTATGTCCAGAGTCTTCCATCAAGATCCGCCGTGCCTTTGGCCAAACTGTACCCACAAGCTGAGCCAGAGGCTTTAGACCTTCTGGGAAACATGTTGCGCTTTGACCCTCGTGAACGAATCAGTGTGACTGAGGCGCTGGAGCACGCTTACCTGGCCAAGTACCACGATCAAGACGATGAGCCAATTTGTGTGCCAGCTTTTGACTTTGAGTTTGACAAACTTCAAATGAACAAGGAACAAATCAAAGAGGCGATTCTGATGGAGATCCAGGACTTTCATCGGAACAAACAGAGCGGTCGTCAGAGACTACAGTTCAAGCCCTTGGCGAGGGTGAACAGTGGAGCTGCAGCACAAACCGTTAACCAGTGTAATGCTCACCCTGTGGCCAAAGCAACACTGGTTCCTATGGCACAACACCCACAAACAGCACAGATACAGCAACAGCAAATGAGAGAAGTGAAATCTCTACAGCATCGAGACCACGCACCAGCAGAAGGGAACCACGCATTCACAAATCAGATGAAAACTTTTAATAAGCCCGCATCTCTTTTAGAAGTCGCCGCACCTTGTAACTTGCCTCTCATCACTAAAAGTGAAAGTGGTCCAGTTGATGTAGACATGCCCAGTGCCAATTCAGACAGCGGTCAGCCAGAGACTATAGATTTAACAACGCCAGTGTCCAGTCAGGAGCCTTCATCAGAAACGATGAGAGACAGTGAAGCACAGGAGCAGCTAACAAGTCAGGCTCAAAACACCCAGAGCCAGCCCATGACCCAGGCCCCTACCTCCATTCCTGCAACACCAGCACAGACCGTTACACCCGTACCCACCACTGTGCCTTCACTGTCTCTGTCTGTGGCACAGGCCAAGTCACTGTCTGAGTCCCTTTCACAGTCACTGTCCAAGAAGGCCAGGCCTCCTCCATGTGCAGCAGAGGGAACCAGAAAAGAAGGCGCAATTTCAGAGGATACTAAAGCTGCACTTACAGCTTTTTTGAAATCAGCTCCTAGACATAAACCTAGGGGTGGTAAGTGTCTTCATCTTCTTGTATGACATGCCATTCTTCAGACTGCCCTCACCTGACTTTGATATCTTCCTTGCAGATGGAGGTAACTCGGCTCTGGGCATTGACACTGGTGCAGGAGGAAGCGTACCGTCCTCCCTGTCTTCTGTTCCTGAGTGGCGTCGGCCTGTCACAGCCCAGGAGCGTCAACGAGAAAGAGAGGAGAAAAGGAGGAAGAGGCAGGAACGTGCGAGAGAGAGGGAGCGGAAACTGAAGGAAAAGGAAAGACGAGAGGGAAAACAAGGGGAATCTCTGCGTGGGGTTCTACTGAGTGACAACGATAAAAGCCTTCTGCAGCGGTGGACAAAAATGATGGACAGCTGCAGTGAGAAATCTCAGACCTCCAATAACGATGGAACAAAGAATAAGGACTGTAATGTGAACTCGCACAGAGCTGTAGTTATCGGGGATAACAATCAAGGAGCACTGAACAATAAAACGGACAAAGAGGCGAGGAAGATCCAGTCTCATGAACAGTTGATCTCTCAAGTTAAACCTAACCAGCCAGGCTTGTTTCAGCCCCCCAGCACACAGCAGCAATCGTTACTTTTCTCCATGAACCAGAGGAAGCCTCCAGCGGATATAGTGGTTGCTGTAAGCGGAGGGATAGATATAATGACTGGTGGCTTTGTTAAAAACAACACACTCAAACCTCACACCGAGAGCAATGGGCAGAGTGGGTTCAACTGTTTGGGGAATTGGAGCGGGCAGCAATTAGAGACGAGGCCACCGCAGCAACCACAACCAAACAGGACGTCGCAGCCGTCGAGCTTTCTTCAGCCTCAGCTCCAACCTCAGAGTCGAACTCAACCCGACCCTCAGCTGCAGCTGCTTCCCCTGGAGAGTTTTTTGTCTAAAGCTCCGACGCTGGGGGCCAGAGAGACGAACGGGAATGTGGACATTAGAAGTCAGAATACAATCAACTCCCATCCGAACCCCTTGACTGCAAGTGCCGGACCAATGGAGAAGCTTTGTCCCTCTGTAGGAGAGAAAACGGGACCTCAGACCACAAACCCTCTCTGTGGGGCTTTAGTGGTCCCCTCCCAGCCACATCCCAGCTTAGGGTTCACAGATACTGGACAGCAAGGGCCCTCCATTGCCCCCGACATCCACACAGTAACGTTGCAGCTCTCAAAGTCCCAGGTGTGCATTGTGATTTATTGTAGTGTTCACTCATGTGGCATTTTACCAGAGAAGATATATTTATTGACAGAGGCCTTTTATATATATATGAATCTTAAAAATCACAATCTTCTGCTTGTCTTGAACAGATTTAAAAGGATACAAAGTCCAGCTGACCTAATGTTTTCCTCTTTTTCTTTCAGGTGGAGGATGTTTTGCCACCTGTGTTCTCAGTCACCCCTAAGGGCAGTGGGGCTGGGTACGGCGTGGGCTTTGATTTGGATGACCTTCTTAACCAGTCTCTCACAGACCTGCAACACTGTGATCGAGACAGGTGAGGTCTAGTACAGGTTTTATTTAAAAAAAAAAAAAAAGAAAAAGAAAAATGCTGAGTTTTACTTATTCATATCAGACAACCCATGTAACTGGCAGCTGTTGTCATTGAGAGAAATATGTGTTGTGCAGCTGATTTAGTTCCAGTTTATTACAACTAAACCACAGAATTATCTTCACCTTCTGTATAGCTGTGTTTTAACATTAATATCTAATTTAGAATATTCATGGTTCCCACACATCCTGGAAAACCTGGAATTTTTCAGATCATTTTTTTCTGTCCTGGAAAACTCCTGGAAATAAAAGGAAAAACTATAATGTCCTGAAACAATTTAACATTAGTCAGCATTCAGAGACCAGATAAGGTGAGAAAGGCAGGGAGACAATTTACAAGCTAAGGCTGCTGTGGGAGTGTTTTGACACATGGATGGAAGCTAATTCTTCCTGAGACTGAATATTTGGATTTTATGTTCTGCTACAAAATAAATGTGAAGTGATCTGGTCTAATCTAGGTTGAGATTCCCATTAGTCATACCACAGGAAAATTATTTCTTAGAGAGTGGAAACCCTAATGTTGTTACACCAGATTTATCACAGAAGATGCAGAAGTTAACTAAAATGACAGGTTCACATTTCTTCCCCCAATGTGTCTTAATGCACTATTCATGTGCCCATGTGTACTTGACCAAGCACCGAAAAACAACTGATTTATTTCCCTGAAAATCTGCCACATGGGCTGCGACTCAGGACAATTTTTACTTGCAGCGTTGGCACTTTCTTTCATGCTTTCTGCATTTTCTTCTTCTCCATCAGCTACGACTCGGCCCCCCTCTCGGCCTCCCTCTTATCTGATTGGAGTGAGGTTCACCGCATGACTCCGGCCGACCTGGAGTCACTGCAGCAGGAGCTGCAGCTCGGCTCTCCCATGATTCTCTCCGATACCATTCCACCTGACGCCTGACTTCCTCTTTCCTGGAAGACACTTGGATTTGTGTTGTTCATTTTATAAACCATGAAAACCCTGAGTGAAGATTTATCAAATTAATTTAAAACCTAGCTTTTTTTAGTAGGCACTACCACGCAGTCTCTCTCTTTTTTTTTTAAACCATTATAACAAACTGCGCTTTCTTTATAATAAAGAACACTGTGTCATCACCTGTGTCTCGGTCTCTGGAGGTTTCATGAATGACCTGATTTTAAGATTTGTTAATTTATACATGATTGTGCACTAAAAAGGCCTTAACAGGTTTAACTTAAATCACTTCTATATAACTGAAGTTGAACTGGTTTGCTTGAAGGTGCAAAGCATTTGAGAAATCCATACATAACATGATACAAAGTGGGATGTCAGAGGTTGGACAGAGCCATACAGTCATTTTAAGAATCACATAATTTATTTCAAATACAAAAGATGATTTATTTAGCTCATAATTTCAAATTAAAATACAAACATTTCAAAACTACGTTGATTCAAGGCTCATAATGCAAAGTTTTAGTACTAAAAATTAGAAAATTTAAGTATATTATGGCTTCATGTGCACATCAATTACAAGTAATCGATTTATGTTTTGTCTATTCAGGACTGCAGTTTCTTTATGTTCTACCTCCCAGTGTCTACAGGAGTCTTATCTCTGAAGCAGCATCAACAGAGCGGACAGGCAGCTGAGCAGCACAGCCGACCTCCTGCACCACTTCTGATTGGCTCGGCCGTACAGTTTGACCTCTGGTATTGTGTCGCTGATGAAGCTTGAGTAGCTTGTCAGTCTGGCGTACACACCTGGCTTGTTTCGGTGAGCACAGCCCAGTCCAAAACTCACCACCCCAGCCTGCACCCAGGTCCCGTTTACCATCTGGCAGACCAGGGGCCCTCCTGAATCCCCCTGAGATCACAAACACACACGGGTCTATTCAGCTTTCACCCCTGGGAGATACCAAAGTGCTCAAACAGAAGGTCTTACAGTGAATGTTTACATTAGTAATCTTGAGTGCAGGTTGTTGTTGTGGTGAAAGTAAACACTGCAGCACAAACATCTGATCCAACAGTACCTGGCAGGAATCCTTGCCGCCCTCCTGGTATCCAGCACAGATCATGTCATTCAGGATGTCCACCTCCTCCAGCGGAACCGTTTGGAACATCTCCTGACATGAACGCTGGGAGATGATTGGCACCTGTACCTGCTGCAGAGGTGCAGCCCCTGACATAGGGACTGAGGAGGAAATGAGGACAGATGGAGATAAAGAACAAAAGGAGTGTGAGAACTTTTTGTTCCCGTGCTCCAGCATAAAGCTAAAAAATCAAAACATCTGGGCAAGCATTTCATCTTTTTCTATTGTTTTACTGCTGTTACAATTATCCACAACATACTAACCTTTCCACACTGAACTACAGGTTTAACATCAGTATCTTAACAAAATAATTTAATACTATCCAAAGACACTACTGAGTCTGATCCACTGCATGTATATCAGACAAAACTGATTGCTGTTGAAAAAAAAATGAGTGGAATGATTAATTTGACAACAACATTTAATAACACAGTCTGATCATATCATGATACAATCCCACTGAGAGTCAGTCATCAGAAATATTTAATGTAACCCGGCCACAATCATCTTCTCTCGTAAAGGACGGGCTTGTATATCACCCTCTGTTCCACGTAGATCCACAGAAGATAAACAATACATGATACTCATCACAGAGGAAGAGTGAATCCTTAAAAATGTATTACTGCCTGCTGCAAACATTGTGATACCTGTAATCATCGCTGCTCAACAGAAAACAGTATTAATTTCTTTGAGAAATAAATAAAAGGTGATTAATAGTAATAATAATAATAATGGTTTGGATTTATGTTTATCTAGGAGGTCAGGCTCAAAGTGCTTACAGAGACCATTATTCATTCACTAGTTCACTATTATTTATTAGCAAAACATTTACCTAGTGAGAAAAAGTTATGTGCAGAAGAATTTGACCAGCCTTACTGTCTTCCCGGGTGTTTCCCCAACCGGTGACGGTGCACAACATGCCACCTGGGAACAGTGTGCTAGAGGCAGGCAAGCAGACGGGACGGACATGATCTGACCAGGTGAGTGGGCTGGACAGCCGCAACAGCGCCACATCTTTCCCGGTCTTAGGGTCTTCGTAACCGTAGGGGATCACCACCTGGCTCACACGACGCACCAACATGTTTGGGTTCCAGCTGTTCAGGTAGTACCGGCCAGCGTAGATGATGTGAGAGCTCACATCAGATGGGCTGAAATGAGGCAGAGGGGCTGTGAATGAAACCTGCCGGACAGGAAATCTGAGGTGATCTGACATGTGAAACGTCTGCATGTTCTAGTGGCTAAGGAGCAGGTGGTGAATGGTTCTATGCCAAGCAGGTGTTACCTGAAATGGGCATAAGGATCATATTCAGGGAGTTGTTTAGAAAGTACCAAGTTTTAATGAATGACCTGAATTTTGTTTTGTTTTAAAATTAGAGTTCTTCTCTACAAGTCTTTCTGATGTGCAAGAATGTTGCACTCTGCATGAAAGTGTTGCCTAAAACTTAACTGCAGGTAAAAGATGTTGAATGTGATTTGACTAGAAAAAAACATTTGAAGGCTTTTAACCAAACAGGAGTGGCCACTGTCAATCATAAAGAATACAGTGAGTCCAGCTCAGCCAAGAACTGAAATGGCACTGTCAGCTCTGCAGTCCAGAAGGATTGTGTATTCAAAATGTAATCATATCATCAGGTCAATAAAGATCATAGACTCTACACAGAAGAGGAAATGCTAATGTCATGTCACCCATTGGTTCGTGGAGTCAGGTTTTGAAATCAGCAGTTTAGCAATTGAATGTCACCATGTTTGTTGTTTGAAGCCAGAAATAACCATATTTGGATATGAAGGGAGGAGTGAGGAGACGGGTCTGACCCTTAAACCTGAGGACACTGTCCACTCTGTGTGAGACTCCACTTCAGCACTGGTCTCTTTGGAGATCAGACTTCTCAATCAAACTAACCAGAGCTCTAAACTGTCATCTTTTTGAAGCGACATGGGCCTCACTTTGGAGACCTGCTCACTTGGTCCATTTTTATATGCAATCTATAGTAAAGATTCCAAGAGGAGACAAATTCTTAGTGCCAGTTTGGAATGAAACTCCAACTTCCACCATATTTGATCCTACATTTCCCATAATGCACTTTGAAAACATCTTTCAGCTATCCCTTCTTCCATGGTAAACATCCATGGTTTTTTTTAACTCCAAGCCCTACTACATACTTTATTTAGGAGAGAAAACCAGCACTTTTTAACTACAATTACTAGAAAGACGCACTTTCTAATCACGATCTCAATCATTTTAGTTTGTCAGCTTCTTAAAAAAAAACCAAAAAAAAAAACAGCTATGTCTAGTCCTAATCTCTAGCTTGAGATTTCCAAATAGTTTTATTCAAATAATCAAAAGTATAAATTTGTACAGCCGATAGGAGCTCAGCCACGAGTTTACCTGCAGATTTTTTGTTCTTACTTGGGGAAACAATGTGCGGCTGAAAGGACCCAGTTCTCTGTGATGATGGAGCCTCCACAGATATGACCCTCACGGTCTGTCTGGAGGCCGAGGGGGAGAAAAAGAGTGAGTCACCTCTGCATCACAGGCAAATCCCTCTCTCAGCAGGTCAGTTTGATAAACAAAACCTAGACCAAACCACACATAGAACTACCCACAGGCACACTTTATACCAAACAACATTACATCCAGTGGACGGAGGTGTAAAAACAGCTGTTTCAAATGTACCTGTACATCCACCTGCCACGGCCAAGCCCCATCTAAGGAATCCTCCCCTCCCACAATCCTGTTCTCTGCTAGAGGTGGTCGGCCGCATTCTTGAGCGTAAGAAGTCAAAATACCTGAACATAAATCACATTGGTGAACCACTCAGACAAAAAGCAGCTGGACATTTTACGCTGCGATCCAAAAAAATAAGTTTGGTTTAATTAGGCAACTGTGCGGACTGCATGTATTTTGAGGTGGACAAAGCAACAACAGACATGGCGAGAGCAACATAACGGCCAGTACTCACCTGTAAAGCACCAGAAAATGGCAGGAAAACATAATTTGGACGACATGTTTCTGAGGTTTCGTTGTATTCCCATACTGAAGCCGACTATGTAAATCATGAAAATTAGATTTATATTCCTATAAATCTCCTTCTTTACTTGTCTTCGTACAAAAAATCATTTAAAAAAATATATTTTAGTTATGGTCAGACCTTCGTGTGTAATCTCATCGACGAATATCCTGCGAGTGTTCCCAGATTTTGGTCAGTACACCGCAGTTTCGGGATAATTCCGAAGAAACGTTTGGTTCTCTGGCCTCTTACCTGTGCGCTCACCTACACCCAATCAAAACTCTTGTCCCGCCTTCATTCTCCATCTCAGCCAATTAGGCAAAAGTAACGGACCAATCATGTCCTCCTACATATTTGGTTACAGGAAGTGTTTTCTCTCTCAATAGCGTTCCCTCCTTTAGTAGCAAGACGCCCTTTTTACATTTCCCATTGCCTCTGCTGAAGTTGTACAGGTTGGTAAGTGGGAACCTGTGAGGATCCGTGGATTTCACTGGTGGGGTATTTGGGATTTTGTTACACATTTGAGTCATACAATTTACATTTTACACGTTTATATGTATAAACATGCTCTTAAAAAAATTTTTTTTGCACTTCCTCTTGGAGTTTTTGGATGCAATAATTTACATATTAAGATTTTCCATACAATTTGCTCCTTAGACATATTTTCTGCTAGTTACACTCAGTAATTTATGGCTAAAAACAATATTTAAGCTTGGGCGTGGACAATGCTGAATCATAAAAATGTGGTTTGTACATGTTTTTAAATTCTTTAAAAAAAATGTAATCGCTTTTATTGTAAAAGGCCCTAGAGGTCCAGATATTTATTTGTTTTAACTGGAGCGTTCTCCAGTGTTTACAGAGAAATAAAAATAGTAGATTGGTACAAACCTGTTTAACAGGTGTCTGAAGAGAAGCAGCTAGCACACAGAGGATAAACAGCATTTGGATGCAGTCCACTGACTCAAAGACACACATCCAGGTCAAGGGTCAAACACTGCCCTGAATTGGGTAGAAACATGTTTCCCCTGTTTCCAGCACTACATTATTGGAGTGTTACAACTATTTGGCTCGACTGTCAACGTTAACATGATGGATTTTCAGAGTGGGCCACACATCTGTGCTGTGGTAATCCTATTTTTTCTACATGACACCAAATGTTTATTCCTTCTGTCTGTCTATAAAGCTGTCTGTCTGTCTCCCCTCTTTCCCTCTCTCTTTTCCTCTCTTCCCTCTCTCTCTCTCTC
>OOFC01033315.1:0-26017 GCA_900323345.1 Pseudochromis fuscus | reverse complement strand
CATGTAACTTTGTGGCCTTATAACTTCCACACCGTTAATGTAAAATCTAAAAGCTTCGCAATTTAGCATCCCCAACTTGTGAAGGTGGGATTTACAAATTTTGAAGTCAATCGGTGAAATTGTAGGAGGAGTATATCACATTCCAATGGTATGAAATCGCCAAAAATGACTTTTCAATCCAAAATGGCGGACTTCCTGTTGGGTTTAGAGTATGGCTCCCACTGGATATTTTGTTTGTCCTGGAGTGTTCTATGTGACTCTAAATTTTCGTACCTGTACATCAAATGGTTTTCCGGGGGTGGCATTTAGATGGCGCTAGCGAGCTCATTTTTTGACACCTATATACGACACCTATAAAATACAAAATTTTTCACCAGTCCCCATCAGCATGCCAAATTTCATGAGTTTTCGAGTAGGATAAAGGCTTCAAAAAAGCAATTCATTCGCCGAAAGAATAATAATAATAATAATAATAATAATAATAAAAAGCGGAACAGTTACAATAGGGACCTCGCACCTTCGGTGCTCGGGCCCTAATTAAGTACCTGTATAAGAAGTAGAACACATGCCAGTGTATGTTATAAAAATGCTGTAATATAGAATTTCAGAGGGTATGTTGTACAAAAATATGACCATCATTTAGGTTTTTTTGCATGTGCCATTAAAGAGCTCAAACAAGATCATGTGAGCTGCTATCTTAGTCTAAACAAGATAGTGTTTGTCTAAACAAGATAGCATCAGCTGCTATCTTAGCATCTTCCAGGATGTGTGGGAACCCTGATTGAGCACCAACTGATGGAGCGAGGTGATGGTGGGAATGAGGTGGACGAGGCAGCCGAGGAGGAGGAGGAGGGAGGAGGAGGGAGGACCACACAACAGAAATGAGTGATTTTTAATTCTGCATATACCAATATATAAAATATTTTTTTTTACATTTGAAATCATTGGGCCTCATAGAAGAAGCCATAAACAAGCAAAATGTATCTAGTTTCTGTTCGTACCCAGGATTTGTTTTATTGTTTAGTACCCATTCATTTCTGGGATTCAGTAATGGTCTTTTTAATGTAACAGAACATTTTATGAGATGTTGAGAGCACTTTGACCAACACAAGAAACAACTCTCCATGCCACCTCTACAGCTCTGAGATTTTTAGGTCTACTTATGACCCCACCTCCTCCTGTCCTCTACCACCAGCTCCAAACACTCAGCTTGGACCATGCACTTTTTACTTCAATTTCCATGTCATGTAAAATCACATGTTGACTGTAAGCTGAATTTGCAGAAACTCGATTTATTACCACAGAAGTTTTTCGTCTTTTGTTTTTTTTCTGCCAACACTGGCCTCACACAGTGTTTTATGGGGTCTACATCCAGTTTACGATGATGTGAGCTTCATCATTCAGCACACTTTGATAATAGGTGACTTGTCTAAAACTTACTGGGAAGGTTGCAGCATGAGGTCCAGTCTCTGTCCTCACATAGTATGTTTTTTTCATCCAGGAGTGAACTGCTGCCCGTTCAAGTCCAATGCTAACATTTTGAGAAATTCACTTTCCTACCAGTCAGTGGGCACAGATGTCATTGATTTTTCAGCTCCTGATCAATATAGCTTTTCCACTTCAATCTTGACCTTTTGGCTACGTAAATCTTTACATTTTTTCTACCATTGCATTTGAAGCATGTTTATAAGTTAGACTTATCAGTACAGAACAGCCTGCCAATTAAATGCATTTTGTCTTGCAGAAATAAAACTGATTACACACTGAGATCTTAAGTTTTATATAAAACTAGAGGACACAGGTAGACAGAAATGATGACTGACTGCTTGTAACAACCTCTCTGGATGAGCACTGTTGGATTGTAGCTCACCTTTGGGATTTTTTTTTGAAAGGATCATCTCATGTTACCGTAACACTTCTTATAGCAAATATAGAAATAGAAAATTACACTTATGAAATACCCACGCTGGCTGAATCAGACTGTGTTGCAGTATGTGGGCAGCCTGAGTTTGGTTGAGTCTGAGTCCTTGGCAGGCAGACAGAGCATTTTGGGGTCCCTGGTATCAAACAAACATGGGACTCCCTGGCGTAGTACACTATCCAACTGTTTATCAGTTCCTAATGGGCCTAAAATTGTGAGAATCACCCTGTAATAATAAGGCTGTCCAAGACGACAGCTTGTGTTTCACTTCTCCTCTGCCTCTTTTTTAACAACACAGAGGACACAGATCCACAGAGGACGTTAGATGGAAATGGAGCCACTGCTCTGCCACAGCCGGAGTAACTACACTATACTTCTCAGTTTGTCTTCCAGGAAGTGAACAGTGAGTCGAGAGGGAAAAAAGTTTAGTGAAAGCACATGTGATGCAGTGTGTTCCTGTTTGCATTTACAAAGTGGGATCTTAAACCTGCACACAGATTAAAACGGCTTCTCACACTTCAGAGCCACAGACGATAAAGCTGCTGAAACCAACTGCTGCCAAGCCAGTGAAAAATCAAGTAGCAACAGTTGCTAAGCAGAGTGCCCTGATTATGGTCGGAGCCAACTTTCTGGCTATGTGGGAAGACTATTGTTTGACGACTGGATTTGGTAGCAAACTATATATTACAATCCAGCATGTAAAACCCTTTTGAGAAGGAGCTGGAGGGGAGCTGCCATCTAAGGAACAACAGATTAGTTTTATATCCCAACAATCCTCTGGCCATAGTTATGTACATAGAATGAGATATTAAAACAAAATCTGTAAAATAAGTTGTAATAAGGTGGATGAAATGTACTGAATGATAGGTGCTGTCACAAACAGGAATATACCTCATTTTTATCTCAATAATCAACTGTTCCAATAGAAAGAAATGTATCCTCTTCACTTTTCACAAGAGCTACTATTTCCTCAAATAAAATAAAAAATATAAAATAATAAATAAATGAATAAATTATATAAACAAAAAAATTAATAATAAAAATAAGTACTTTTTAAATAAAGGCCAGATTTCTAACAACACTTGTTGGGAAAAACCAGAGGTGAATAAATAAAACAGTGTCAAAAGTGTCAATGTTTCACAATAAATTAGGATTGAATGGTTTCCATCCACTACAACATGCAGAGCTTTTAATTTGAAATGATTATAAGACGTGTTGAGTTTCAACTATGTGAAAAAAAAACAAAAAATAAATTCCATTTGGTGCCCAATCTTAGTTAAAACCTCAGAACATACCAAAATACATCTAATTAAACTTATCTAAACAGAGGAAATTAAAAATAAAGGTCTGCCTCTAATAGAGGCCTGTTACCTTCTGCAGGTTAAGAAAATAAAGGCCCTGGCCACTATGTGAGGAAGTACAATATAACAGTAATTATGTAGTATGAGTCACAATAAACAGATAAACTCTGGTTATTATCATCAGCTTTGAAATTACATTACTCTGTATCTCTGCTCAACAGACACTGCACTCGATTCTCTGCAAAAAGTCAACTTTTGGGAGAAGGAAGTAAGTGACTTTTTTTTTTTTTAAGTCAACTTTAATGTGCAATTAAAAAAAAATGGACAGGCCTCCAGAGCAGTGGTTCTCAAATGGGGGTGTGTGTACCCCTGGGGGTACCTGAAAGCACTGCAGGGGGTACGTGAGATTTTCATTAATCCCTTTAAAAATTAGCATCAATGCAAAAAATCCTCAGGTTTCTCACTAAAATGTAGGAGCAAAAACACAAAATTCAAAGTTCAGTGCAATGTTGACAATTTATAACTTTGATGTGTTTGTCTTTTTTATCCTTAGAGAGAATAGTTTGATGCAAGTTCAATTTAATACAATGTTGACTAACTTTAAAGTCTCCTTCCATTCAAAACTGTTTTTTTTTTTCTTCCTGTTTGGGGAAATAATATGAATAGTGGGAGAAGGAAGAGATGGATTTATAAGAACTTTATGTTGATAATTATTCATTTTATTTGTATATTAATTACAAAGTTTAATAAACATCTTTCTTTATCTTTTACTTTCAACCATAACTGCTTTGCGCTGGTTTCGAGGTACTTGGCTGAAAACATTTTTCACATCACTGAAAAAAGGTTGAGAACCGCTGCAGCTCTGTCCTACTGTCCTGCCATTGTCCTGCTACAGGAAGTGGCAAGTTCACATTGTGAGTGGTGTTTGATTCTCCTTCTAGTCCATACTGAAGAAGCCTGCGATGCTCTCAGTGCATACAATCACAAACGATGATATTCAGCTGGAATTTTTCCTAAAAAATAAATAAATCCATAAGACGGGAAGTTTAAATATTTACCCCAAACCAAACTTCAAAGAACGTCTGCTGTGAGCTCAGGAGTTCTACTTCCCTTCAAAACAATGCTTTCACCTCTGGGAAGACATTTCTCCAAAGTCTGTAACACACTTTTAAAGTAGTTCAGCACAGTTCAACAGAACAGCTGCTCTAATGATTTCAGTTTATGTGGTGGAAACAAACTCATTATTTATTATCTCAATGCACACCTCATGGGAAGTGATATGACTCAGAATGGATTTACCATGATAAAGGTTTAGTAGGTTAGACTTGTTTTCATGCATTATCATATTAGTTTTTGTTAGATTTTGAAGTTACTACTAATTTTCAGAAATGGACGAAGCAGGTGTGGCTCAAAAATGAATCTGTTGCTGAAGTTTTAAAAAGTGTAATACCTCCCATGGCCACTAGATGCTTGCTTCAAAAACTCCAACTGACTTCAATTCAAAAATGGTCATTTCTATTCAAGAAATGCTCCTTTATATGAGTCTAAGAGTCAAGTCTTCATGGTGATATGCAATTACCAGACTCCTGGCTTCAATATAAGCTATAAACTCACTCATCTGCAGTACTGCCATATTTGCATTGTTTGTAATCTGCACTGATCATATCCACAGACTTTAATATGTTATGCACTTTATACCATTTTGTATTTTATTTAGGCTAAATTTAGCTTAGCTTACTCCTACATGTACTTATTTATATTTGTATTGGATGTTTAATGTTGACGACTTTTTAAATACCTTCTTTTATGACCATTTACTGTTTATTTATCGTTTACTGTTTGCATAAAGGGTCTGAGAGACACATAATTACAATACTCGGCATGTCTTGTACAGATTAGGTATTGATAATAAAGCTGACTTTGACTTTAACACAAACCAGAATGGATGAAACTATGATCTCAGGCTAAATTAAATAAAAAAACCTACATAATAAATGTTACAAGAAATACATTTGATGACTTATATGGTGTGTTACTGTGAACAAACCATCTTCAGCTCTTTGTAGTTAACAAAAAGCCAGAACAAAGTTTTACCATTAATAACATTAATAGATTCCCCTTTTGACTCATCTCATTCTCCAACGAGTTAAAGCAGAACAAGCTGAGTCTGTTTAACCCAGTACAGATGTATGCTTCCAGCTCTCACCTTGTCTCTCTACAGCTGCCATTTCTTTGGCCAGTGCAAATTCTTCAACATCCTTTTATAGTTCCTCTTGCTTTTTACAGGATACATTTACAAACCATTCTACAGATAAAAGCAGCTCAGAGAAAACTGCTAAGAACCAAGGCCTGCGTCACACTTATATTTAGGACTGTTCTCAGAGTAATTCATAAAGCACTTCAGCACTAAAAGTAGCCATGAAGGTCTGAGAGAGGTTAGAGATAGTCCAGAGGAGTCTGGTCTCTAAGACTTACTCATACGTACTTGAATCCTGAAGGTAATCAAGGTTATAAAACAAGTGAGAGATTATTAACCCTTTAATTCTGAGCCAGTTGGCGGCGGCAGGTCTGCACATGCGTCTTTGGATTACCGTAATTATGTCACTGTTTGCGCAAACAGAAAAATTCCAACAGAGATGTTGCACTTTACAGTGAATATAGTGTCATTACGGTAATTTCACCCTCTCAGAAGCCGGCAAAACAGCTGATTTACTATATAGGCTACTCCCTGTTGTTAGTATAATAACGTGACGATGAAGCAAGAATCGCAGAAAGACACAAAAACGGATTTTAATTCTAGAGTTTTAGTGAACAAAAACACTACAACTGCACATGAATGTTAGATTTTGCTCGTTACATTTGAATTTGAAATCAAAATATGCATAAAAAAGTCCAGGTGGAAATTTGCAGGTTCAGGTGTTAAAGGGTTAAGTGTGCTGCAACACTAAACTGAAACCAGTGTTACATGTGAATAAAATGAGTTAATAAAAAGATTTGATTTGCCTCCACCAATTTTATAATGCTGCAGTTTCCCAGTTATTAATGAGGAAACTAATTAATTTTGCAAATATGTTCAGAATATTTGATTTTATTATATATTATTTTTTTGAACAAAGAGAGTGGGTAATGAACTTTCTTCAATGATTTCAGTCATTATGATGTTTTTCAAAAATGTAAACTGTGCTGCATTGTGGTTGCTTTCACATGAAATACATTCACTGAACATTCAGACTGTAATGGTTTTATCTGGTGGCACAGTTTGTATTTAAACACTGTCTGTGTATTCTTAAATACTCCAAATGAAATGACACTCCCACAAAGCCGCAGTATGCTTGTATCATGCAGTATTTATGAGTTGGATCAACGTACCACCACTTGCAAAGACTCTGACATGTGTTTAATAGTGAGGGATAATATTCCTCCTAAACACCACAGAGATGTTAGGTACAGCTCTCCATACTCGACAGGAGTATTTGCTGCTGCGCAGAAATCCCTCAACACTAAATCTCTCTGAAACGTGAGAGTTGGACTCGTTAGGTGTTTGAAACTCTGTGAAGTGCTGTTTGAAGTGGACGATAAAAAACCATTTCTGCTATCGTCGCTCTAACAGCCACACGAGCTTACAGACATTTAGCAGCTTATGTGTGAAAATGACTGGGAATGCCTGTGCAATAAATCTCATGTAGTGTATGTGCTCGATTTTTGTATGTAGGCCTGGATTTATTTTAGCATACAGTTGGCTGCATTTAGATATTCAACAACTTTACCTGATTTAGAAAGTCCCTCGTGCTAATTTGATCTCATGACATTTCCTGAAAAATTAAGCTAAACAAGCTAGCAAACATTTTATGATCAGACCACAGATTGAAGACATAATGAATGAAGTTAATGTGACGTCACCGTAGGTTTGCGGACTCACGTTTTGGAGCCAGGAGTCTAACATATGAAGGTCGCCATGTTGGTTTCTTGGAGCCAGAAGTGACCATATTTGGATATAAAGGGAGGGGTGAGGAGGAACCTGAGGACGCTATTTGATGTGAATGAGACTCGGGTTCAGGTCTGATTGGGGGACAGACCTGTTGATCAAACTAACCACGCCCCTAAATCTTCCTCCAGATCACTAGAAGAAGAGTTGACTTTAACTAATGACATCAGCATAACTTGTAGACAAAATTATTGAGTATTTAAGGATTGAAAATTATGACTTTTTATATCGAAGTCAATTGGAGTCAGTGTTTTGGAGCCAGCATCTACTGGCCGTCAGGAGCATTGCACTTTTTTACACGTCCACATTGGCCTCATTTTTGAGAGTAGGTTGCTTCGTCCATTTCCATATCTACTCCATGGGTCAGACTGTGCCAGGCTTTAAGTGGATATAGGCAAATTGTACAACAAATCCAACACAGTTTCCTCTACATACATAAGTTTGGGATGTTTTTCATGCAATACAAATGTTGTGAGTATAAATGATGCTTTTTCAGTCCCTGTAAACTTGCGACACATTATGGAGGCGTAAGGTGTTTTACCTGGAGCTCAGATAGCGCAGTGAACGGGGAAGGGGGGGACTACAGCAAGAAATCTAGTGTAGAAAATAAATAACACCTGTATCATGAGTCATTAGATATTAATGTGGGCTGAAGCAGAAATCACTGGAAAACAGTGCCAACGGATCAATCAATTATTGATAACAGAGAAGCCCCGTGGAGGGACAGTTCAGAAAGTGAAGAGGGAGGCGGGGAATAGGAACGGGAGCTTTGCTGAGTCTAGATCCTCTGCTGTGGAGGGAGGAAGACAACAAAGGGGAAAGGAAGAGAGGGCCGCTCACATGTGATGATTCATCACCCTCTGTTGCAGCGTTAAACCGAACTGGGTTGAAGGTCTGCACTCATACTTGTGTTTGTCAGGTC
The DNA here is from genome assembly GCA_900323345.1 of Pseudochromis fuscus. Taxonomy (NCBI): domain Eukaryota; kingdom Metazoa; phylum Chordata; class Actinopteri; family Pseudochromidae; genus Pseudochromis; species Pseudochromis fuscus. The sequence continues at coordinate 17,888 of OOFC01033315.1, read as the reverse complement.
TTGCTGGGCTGCAGATTGTGTGTCTGCACAACCGGGGTGCGATCTGCAGGGGAGTCCGAGGGAACTGGGTGCTTCTTAATAACACATGAGCTCCTCTGAAAACATGGTTTGTGGCATTTTTAAAGTACTGACAATAAGCTATTTTGTCCATTAATAATTAATGTGTAAAATGAGGCTATGTGAGGATGAGTGATAACAATGCTTTTATTTTAATGCTGACACATTTAAGCTGCTTTGCTGTGTATCCTTATTTGTGCTCATGAACAGGAGAATATAACCACTGTACCGCAGCTGTTATTTTTCATGTTTACTTATTCCTGTTGTTCATGTTCTTATTAACAAAAATAATGATGAACAAAAGCTAAATCTAGTGTTAAAAAGGTGGTTTATCTAAATAATAATACTCATTTAACCCCGTCACCCTCATTTCAGTAACACAGGGAGGCTGCTGGTATATCTTTGTGCACCTCATAGCAATTAACAAAAACATACACTGTTAAACACCACACCACCAAATCAGTCCTGTAAGTGATGCATTTTTGGTCCTGCTTTTAGGACTATAACTAAAAGCATTTGATCCTGTTTCTGATTTCATTGCTACGTCTGCCAATATTTAGGAGAGCTCCAGAGGGATCCTGACCTGCTGGATCTGCCAGGAGATGAATGCCAGACACGTCCAATTTGTAGGAGAGCAGATGATTTGGAGGTCGTATTGACAAAGATCCTATTAAACGATATAATTCTGACATGAACAGAGTCCGTGGCGTCCTGTGTCTGCAACAATACTGGAATAAGCTGAGCTCCAAGAGCCCCTCACCTCCTGTGCTGTGCGAGTAGACAAAAGCTTTTATTTAAAACTGTGTAGACAAAGGATAAAGTGACGTCACCCATTGGTTTATGGACTTTGGTTCGGCATTTGAACGTCACCATTTTGGTTTTTTTGGAGCCAGAATTGACCATATTTGGATATGAGGGGAGGAGGGAGGAGGTGGGTCTGACCCTTGAACCCAAGGACACTACCCTCTAGGTGTCTGAAACTGGAGTTCAGGTCTGGTCTCATCATTGACTGAGGATTTCATGATTGAAAATTACCATCAATTGGAGACAGACTTTGTTTGAACCAGCATCTAGTGGCCGTTGGGGGTATTACACGTTTTTGCACTTCTGCATTTGCTTCACTTTTGAGACCTGATTGCTTCATCCGTTTCTACACACAGTCTATGACTATACGGAAACACACTATCACTAACAGGAGGTTCGGTGTTTAAACCTCGGACTTTGAGGACTTTCTCCAGCTTCCTCCCACAGTCCAAAGAGATACATGTTGGATTAACAGAGGTGCAACACAGCCCTACATCAGGGCTTTGTGTGAGAGAGGAGGCACTGTTGTATAACAAAGAGATTAGACGGGCTGATCCACTCATTCAATTTGTTTAGACTTTTGTTTTTTAAGCCATGCAAGTACTTGTTAGTGTTGAAGTGTTATTTCTCTATAGGCAGGTCTACAGTGCTATTTCGAGCATTTTAACCTCTCCCTTTATATAAAACTCCAAACTGCAGCTTTCTGCTTTGTAACTGAGGGTCACATTTCTCCATCAGGACATGTCCGACAGTCTGAAAGTCAGCGTTGGTAGCTACTCCACTCTAAAGTGTTTTTCAGCCCTCTAAAGGTTGGTTTTCCTCAAAGTGTGATTCCTGCAGGAGACTTCTGAAATGCCTGGTGAATACGCTCTCACAATACACGGATACTGGTGTAAGCATGGACTGCGCAAAAGGCGGATTTGTCATCACGAACAGATCATGTTTATGCAATGTTCCAGTTTCTTCACCAGGTTATTAAGACTTGTTTTTCAATACGTTCTGAGAATCAAAGTCTGAGTGGCTCCCGAGTCTCAGAAACATACGTCTTTGTGCAGACGATTGGATTCACAATCCTATAAAAGGAAATATCTTCCAAACAAGTCATGATACAAAGCCTGTTTGTTTCATTTTTATGAACCCATTCCTGGTTAATTGGTGCACAGTGCCAGCAGACAAAAATCAGATTAATTGTGATGGTGTCTTGAGGGCCGGATAAGCAGGGATATGAGTCATGCCAGTGCTGATATAAAGCACGCAGTGCATGGAAATACAGATCATAGGCTGTGTACTGGAAGATACAATTAGTTTATGTATTTTTCTACTCGTTATACTCTGATTCAGGAATCTTTATTACATGACAGCACCCCTACTATGGAGTCATGCAATAACACACTGGCTGTTAGTTGTTGCAGCCTGGTGGATGAATTCATTGAGCTGATGCAGTAGTGAGTAATCAAAGCTTACACTGAGCTTACTTAGCAGGCTGCATTAGCTCCTGTATCGGCCAAGGTGAAAGGTGGAGATGATTACAGGGTGCAGCTCTGTGCTGATGGCTTTAAAAAAATAACCTTAAATAAAAAATGGTCAAAAAGCATTATCACATGAACTCTCTCACAAAGCACGGCAGTTTAAAATATGACCCCGTCTCTCTCTCCCTGTCTCTATTTGCTGCTCTAAAGCTGTTGTACTCACACAGCCAGTTTTACAAAAGACTTACATAACAACAGAGTCGCATGCAAAGAAAAAATAAATAGATAAATCAGCACCTGCACACCTGTGCTGCAGCCCCACAAGTTTGCCTCCACTCAAGCACAAGCACATGCACATCCTCCCCACACCACTGTCCCCTATCCACACACACACACACACACACACCTGGAAGTCCCTTACCTGCATGTCTGACCTCAGACCACAGTAGCATGCAAAAAACATGGCAGTGTTGTAGTAACATGAAGGAAGCCGGAGGGGTAACTGCTAAATCTTTCTTCAAGGATTAGAAACGAAAAGGAGGCGGCTGCGGTGTGAGATGAGACAAAGGTGGTGGTAGCATCCCTGAGTGAGAGAAAAGACTCCTCTGATTGTACCAACACTGAGGCGGCAAGACCACGTTTGACTGTGGGGGAAAATTTAAAACACCAATAAAAACAGCTTTCCTTTGATGTAAAGCTCCATCGCGGCTCGCTGGCAGGCAGGCGGAACTAAACTATCAGGAAAGGGGGGAGCGAAAAATGTGCATCTGACACGAAGAAGCAAACGGAGGAAGGTCTGCTGGCTGAATGTGATCAACATGTGCAGGAATCGCTGGGATCTGGAGGAAAACTTGTAGCGTGTGTGCACAGAGAGGCGAGTATCCCTCCACTTGTGACATCCTGTGAGTGCACGTTTGTATGTGTGCTCATGGAAGTATTGTGCACTACAGAGTATTTTTATTTGCAGCATGTTGCACACCATCTTGGAGGATTTTTTTTCCCCTTGCTGTCTCTCTGTCTCTTACTCACACGCACACACACACACACACACACACACACAGCATTACATAACAAGCAATACTCCACACTGTCACTACAGCGCTCTGAAGACAAACACTAGCAAGAGACCAACACTGCAGGTTTCAACAAAGAGACAACGCTTCATCTGGAAACTACAAAACCTCAAAGTCAAACCCTTGAAACATGCAGGAAAGAGGACACGGAGATAATTACTGAGGCATTTTGTTTTTCTACACATTTCCCCACTATATACAAAGTATTTTATGTAATACTAGTTCACACTTCTCATTAGTCATCTGTATCCGGTGAATAATGATTCTGTGTCCTGGTGTGTTGCAGTGGCCTCCTCGAACACCGCAATAGATTTTAGATTTTTATATAGAAAAAAGAATATTGGGCTTAGTTACTGGAAAGTGACATTATTACATGACTCAGCAAAGATTTAATGAGCAGGGCAACTGTTTAAGCTGTCAGAAATAATTCAGCATGTGTCAAAATCTCATGAAAGATGTTTTTAAAAAGTGGACTAGTCAGTCACAGTTAGTTTGGCTCTGATGTGTGGGAGTGAGTCTGCAGTCAGGCTACGACCTCAACAATGTGATTAGAGTTTATCATCTCAAGACCATGAAAAATCCTTTAACAGGGTTCCCACACCTGTGAAGAAACAGTTTTCCAGGGTACTCTCTGTGATATAAAAGTGGTGTGAGACCTCTACCTACACAGACCTAAGACTATACATAGTCCTGGGTCCCAGGGACCTGTGCTGTATTTCATCCCCCTGTCTCATACCCAATATTTCCAATGTTCTCCACTGTCCAATAAGGATAAAAACAGATTTTATAAAAATCTATTAATTAATTAAAAATGAACTAATTAAAAATAAAAAACAGTCATACATTTAAATATTTACCATATTTCCTCACTAGTGGCCGAGGTCTTTATTTACCTAACCTGTTGAAGGAAACAGGTCTTTATTTAAGGCCAGCTTGTATTAGAGGCAGAACTTTATTTATAATTTCCTCTATTTCAGAGGATGACTTATTCATTTCATTCATTCGTTTTTATCATTTATTACAAGACATCATTTTTAAGCTCCAAATAGAATCTTATAAAGTCTCTATCATATCAGTGGACAGCACTTATTTCTTAACAGGGCTTTTATTGTGAAAGATCTATAGACACACTATCTTTTTTTTTTATTCTCCTCCACCTGTATTTGGTCGTATCAACCATGACACCAGCCATTATTAGAGAACAAGCTTTTAAATGACTCCTGTTTTGAGGAAATACAGTAAATATAATAAAATACCATAATATAGTTTGCCATGAAAATGAAGAGTTCTCGCACTGTGCACTTGACACTAATGTCAGAATTGTTTTCCAGGACATCTCAGTGGTTCTCAGGGAACTGGAAATAGGTCTAAAATATTACAGAGCATGTAGACATTCCTGTTTAAGTGCATTTACCTGGATAAGTGGTCACTTTGTGCTGCAGGAGGCCCTAGATTAAAAAGTCAAGGGATCATTACAGTCATTAGCAATAATCCTCTGGACTCCGTGGATACCTGTATCAAAGAGGTGCGCCAAATGACACTGCTGATCCCATAACTGCTGGCGTGGCTATAAAACCTCACCACTGCACTGCAGGCAGACGAGCTGGACACATGATTCACCTGAAATGAAATCATCCTCGGCCTTAAATTAACCAGCTGGACTATTTTTATCAGTAGCTGATCAGACGAGGTGGGTGGGCAGTGGGCATAGCATGTCCTCATTTTCTTGTGGTAACCGTGGTCAGGATGGTAATCACAAGAACCTGAGGATGTGTCATCAGCCCCAGTGGGAGGCCTGCGGGACACATCTCAAATGGATGGAGATCAAATTATTACAATTTCATGCAGCAGCTGCAGCATCAGGCTCAGGCTGATGCTACACTAGCTTTGCCGCTAGCTCCCACCTGAGGTCACCTGAGGTCAGCTGAGGTCAGCTGAGATCACCTGAGGTCACCTGAGGTCACATTAGGCATTAAAATGGATTTTAAAGGGTGGCAGTAGCTCAGGAGTACGGGACATGGGATGGGAAGCAGAGGGTCATCAGCTCAGGTACCAGCCCAGAGTGTAGACCGGTCCACCTCCAGGGCACTGCCGAGGTGCCCCTGAGCAAGGCACCGATCCCCTAACTGCTCCAGGTGCACCAAAGAATGGCAGCACTGTGTATGTATGTATGTATATGTGAATTATTTAGGTTAATGTATATACATCAGAGTGTACACTGTAATTTTGTTGTGGGCAGTGTATGCAATGACAAATAAATTCTTCTTCTTCTTAAAAAAGCAACACAACTGTGCAAGGTTAAACAAGTCACTGTGTCTCATGAGTAAAAGTTGCTGGTTTTACACTTTGTTGCATTTCAAAAACACTTGATTTTTCCTCCTTATCATTTGCAGTTACAAGCTTTACACCAGCAACATGCGTCCTGTGAGATCACAGCAGTGTATGTGGGTAGATGCACCAGTCGGCAAACTGAATGTAAGGGGAGGTATTGAAGATGTTGTACAGAATATATTTTTGGTGCCAGCCTTCCTGTTACCTTGGTAACTGTCCATTGATTCAGCAGTATAAGTGAACGAAGAGCCAAACGGATCTCCCGCCCCCTGCATTCCTTATTTATTTATTTCTTCCTCAGAGAGTGTGAAGTTGAGGTGGGGGAGGAGGAGAAGGGAAAGTGGGGGCTCGGATGAGGATGAGGAGCGGAGGAGAATTGGTGGGGGAGGAAATCTGGGGGTGGACGAGTTGGAACGAAGATGAAACTGTTGAGAAATGACTGAACTTGGCATCCTGATCACAGCCACCGACTTGGCACTGCTGACTCTACAGGATACCTAGCAACGTGCTGCGTGCGATGAGACCATCTCCGGTACGGAGCGACAACTCAGGAGGCAAATACTGTCCCGGCTCCGCAGCTGCAGGCGGGATCAGGCCTAAAACCACAACAGCAGGACTGATATCATCATGCTTTGCACAACACTGGTCTCTGATTTTCAGTTTGCTGCTAAATGACTGTCTCTTCACATGCACTGTGCAATTGTATCATTTAGAAATGACACTTTTAACAAAAAAAAATGAGTAACCAGTGTTTCTGTTTGAGCTGTAATGTGTAAGCTGAGGACTCTGTATCACTGAGCATGTTTTAATCTTGATTTTCTCATGCAGCTCTACCTTTTCATTTCGTCCATACTGCAGGTTTGTGCTGCTGTTTGCATCTTCTGAAGTGATGCACGGCTCAAACAGATTTCTGCTGGTGCTGAAATAAACCTCCCACTGTGCATCCAGGTCAAACAAGTCCAACACAAATGACTCTTAGGTTAACTTTTTTAATTAGTGGGATATTTAAGAAGACAGCAGAGAAATAAATGAGCTGCAGTTCAAAGTGCAGCCAAATTAAACCTGACGTCAGGCTGAAGCACAAAATGTTTTCTGCTGCTGAATTTTAAACGCTGGTTGAACTGATGACACTGTTAAAATTCATTTATTCTGCAGGAGAAAGACTGCATGTGAGAAATGTAATAACAGTCGAAGAGCTGGATGTGTTTATTCCTTTGAACTTGTAGGTCCACATTTATTCTCTGCTTACGTTTTAAGTCATCACCTGACACCCTAATTAACAACCCTGTCTGAGACTGATTCCACTTATTAAATATGAGGAATAAAAGAAAAACATTCACTAAAAAGAATAACTTCATGTTTTGTTACTGAAATCCCACTAATCTTAATTTTAAACAGAGTGAGGAAGTGCAGAGCCCACACTAAATACTCTCACAGTGTAGTGCACCTAAAAAGAGCCACAGATCTAAAATATCCCACTGAATGTGCGTCTGTACTCAGTGTACTTATGTGCTACTAAAAATGACTTGAACAGTGGAAATGTGATATTTCCTTCCACAAAAAGATTAGAGCTCTTAGTGTATTTGAAATACTCCTAAAACTTTAAAGGGAAAAAAAAATAGTTTGATCCATACATTATTTAAATCAGTATCTTCTTCTTCTGTGCCGGAGGTCATGAATTTAAACTGTGTTGGGTTCATGTATTGATATTTAAGTTATTTTATGACTGAACAATAAATAAAGTTGGTTGAAGCTGCCATGGAGCTTTCAGCACTAGAGTGTGCTCTTCACACCATGTTGGCTGAAGTGAAGTATTTATTTGTTTTCACCTCGGTCTCAGATTGTTGAACAGACACAGCGAGAGTCTCTTTATCCACAGCATGAAAATCCCACGAATGAAGCACACATCATCCATGTGTCTAATCTCAGTCTCCCACTTTAATATCTTTATTAAAAACTTCATTTAACTTAAAAACTAAATTTTGAAAATCAATCACTTTCCTGTAATTACTAATAAATTATCAATCCAAAACTTCAAAGCACTCAGAGCACAAACCTCCATCAAGGCATAATCCATCTGCACCGATGTTACAGACTGAACACTGCTGCCCTCTTGTGGTGAAATAGCAACACTACCACCTAATGGATTATTTTTTCCCACCAAACAGGATCCCATCCTCTCATCTTGGCCAAAATGGAATCATTTGATTCTAAGGTAATACCCAATTTATTAAAAACTATTACATTATTGCAAATATTATTCACTGAAATCTGTTCTGTGGATTTTCGGTCATGTTGCAAACAGACCAATAAACAAACAAGCAAACTAACGGAGAAAAATACAACCTCCCAAACAGAAGTAATAATTTTCCACAGTTAAAATACAGCTCATAGCTTTAATTTCAATTCAAATTTGTGTCATTTTTTTGCAGATATTTGAACTTGTGAGAAAAAAAAAATCTATTAATGTAAACACATTTATCCAGTATTTTTGGCAAACTTCTCCCAAAAAATCTGTCACCAACCACGTGTTGTTGTCTTTGTTCAGAAGTGAAACAGATTCAGCCACCTCTGACTTTATATAAGCAATGTGAGTTTATGGTCAATGATTACACCCAGGAAAATCAGATTATCCAACTTTCTTAATATCTTTGCTTACTGGGAAATAACATTTAGTATAAATATTACATCACATTCCTCTGTTTCTTTCTTCATCTGGAGTTCAACTCTTGTTAAGAACAGCTACAAAATCTCCGTCTGACCTTTACACTCTAAATCACATTAGCATTTTAATGTTATCCTCTAATTCCACTGGTAGTGATTTACTCTGCCTAATACTCTGACACGTCCTCCCTGTCAGAGCTACAGTAATCTGAGCTCTCTTCCACATGCACAAGTGGGCGACCCTGCTCACACTGATGCAGGAGGGTGAGCTAGTTAAAGATTCTGACTTGGGATTGATGGATAGAGACAACTCTCGCCTACCACCACCGCCACGCACACACTCAACACAACCTCCCTGAACGTATTAAGCATAAGTGATGCAGGAAAGTCAGCGGAGAGCAGCGTAATGTCGGGAGGATGGTGCTTCGCGGGGTCTTCCAAATTAGCGTGTACACAGTTTTCTGAGCAAGAAACCACCTGACAAGTTAACCAAAACACAATGGGAAAGGGTGCAAACACAATCTTTCGACATCTGACTGTTTGCCCTTTCCAGAAAGTCTGTCATCCTCGCTCCTATAGAGAGGCAGTGCTGTTTCCAGGCAACACAACGGATCGCAAATCTACCCAGCAGGCTGCCCTGTAGTGGGAGGAAAGTTTTATCATTGTTGCAGGGACGGAGGTTTCGAACATGGTCAGGCTCTAACGAGGATTATTAGCTTAATGCTATTAAACTGTGTGATTCACAGAAAGACAGAGGAGGAGACAGACAGAGGCCGACACGGGCGTAAACAGACGGATCGATGGATGACGACATGAGAGACCAGCACAACAGCTCGGTGTGTAAAAAAGAAGTATTTTACATTATACCAAAAGTAGATTCATAATTCTTTTGAAGCTGTCCTTGCAGTATCCTTCAGGGCAGACTACAATGACCACACAACGCAGAGACGGCCTGTTGAGCGAGGCAAAAATAGACACGCTCAAGGTGCCGGAGATCAGCGGTGTCTCGACATGTTCTGGGAGGACGTGTTCTTCTTCTTTTGGTGAAAAAGAAGCGTTTAGTCGAGCAATCTGCCAGGGCTCAGCTCGCTGTTTCTGCTCCTGATTACAGAGCCTGTAAAAGTTAATTTGCAGGTTAAATAGCAGAGGTAAGGCCTCAAGATACATCTCAGGATGCAATTAGCAGGTTTATGGGACTGAGTGCAGAAAGGAAAATCCCTAATTTGTCTTCCACCTTGTTTGGGTGGATAAAATCTGTTCCCTGTAACCGACTGCTACACTTCTCACACTTTGCAATGCACTGTTCTTTAGAAACCTGTGTATAAGACCATAACGCTCTAAAAGCCTTGAAGAAAACCCAGTAGAAAACCTTGAAACCTTTGTTCAAATGTTAATGCGCGTTACTGTTTTTATTTAGCATTTTATTCAAGAAAAAATAAAAAAATATATGTTGAAATATTTGTGGCTAGTGAATTTACACTGTCTAAATGAACTAATATAATAGTATAGTATGAAATATATCAGTGTAACTATTTACCTATGGATCATTTCATTGCTTTTCTCTAATGTTACGTTAATAAACAATAAAAAATATTACAGCAAAAACCTCCAACCAAGGTATAATCCAGTTGTACTGATGTGACAGACCACTGTTAATTTCGTTTGATGACATGCTTGTGTTTATTTATGCAAATTGCCCCAAATGCAAGCGGCTGGCGCAGCGATCAACCTACTCTCAAAAGATTCGCTCTGATTGGATTTTTTCGCAACTTGTCCACAAAAATAATAATTCAGATTGGATATCTCCTCTGGTCATCCCTGATGAACATTTTCATCTTGTCTTTATTCGTTGACTGTGTGTCAGTTAGATTTTGTCACAGTTTTTGTCAACAAAATTAACACAGACTGAACACTGTTGCCCTCTTGTGGTGAAACAGCAACACTACCTGGGTAAAATATTAACCCATTATAAGAGAAGAGAAGGAGAGAGAGAGACTGTGTAAATGTTTGGAGTCTTTGTTTTTGCAAAACACTGCAGCAGTGACTGAAACACACATCACCAAAAACATATTTGGTATCTATTTGTCTGATCTCAGTCTCCCAGGTCCAAAAAAGGTCATTTTGTTGTTTTCTAAAAGCATTTTTTAGTGTTAAAGAAGAACAGTATTTGTTCTGTGAAACAATGGGAAACAAGAAAGCACAAACCTCCACCAGGGAATGATCCAGCTGTGCTGAACCTGAACACTGAGGCCCTCAACACATTACAATAGCAGCTCATCCTCTGCCAAAATGTAACCATTCGTTTCTTCACCTAACATCCTCTTTCTAAAGTAAAAATCATCAGGATCTGTTCAGTAGATTTTCTGTAATGTTGCTAAAAAACAAACAAACCAACCAACGCATTCAAAAACACAACCTCCTCAGCAGAGGAAATGAATTATTCATACCACTTTTCCCACAGTGGGTCATATTTACTCCAATAGAGTGGAATTGTTTACAGGTATGTCAAATTGTGCCACCACTGATTTTGATCAGCACACAGTTTCTATGCAGTGTGCAACATCTCTGAGTTTGTAATAACATAACGTAGAATAAACATACAACTGCTGCAGGATACAGGACACACTGACTTTTGGCAGCAGGTGTATGGGAGGTGTGTGTTGTGGTGAACTCGATGCATCACAGAAGCAGAAGGAAACACTCAAGTTGCCAAAGAGCTTCATCCTACATCACCATCCATACCGCTACATCACTGCAACACTGTGGACGTGAACTTTATGGTCACGAGGACCCAAAGCTGTTATATTGTTATTACTGTCAGTGAATCCTAAAAGATTACAATGCAGAAATATGACACCTTAACTCACTCTATCACATATCTGTCACTTTTTATTCCTCTTTAAGAAATGTTGCTGCAGTATCTCTCTCCTATAGTATTTGCTATAATACTTTTACATATTTACTTGATTTGCTGACACTGGTTTTAACCATGTTGTTAAAATGACTGCATGAACAATTTTAAAAAATAAGAGCACAGTACAAGCCCCGTGCCTACAGGGGCTATCACTATTTTGAGACATTGGTGAGGGAGCAGCAGGACGGTTTATTCTCCACAGGGTGCTGGAGGTCAGTGCGCTCCACGGAGGTCACGCCGCTGACCACACAGCTCTGTGAACAGGTTTGAAGCAGTGTGCAACCTGAAGTCTTTCAAAATTAACCCAAGCTGTGATATTTTTAAACAATAAATTGAGAAGCAGCGGGCAACATGTTTGGAGCTGGAGGGGTGAAAATACAACGTGCTGTTCACACCCAGAGGGGTTTACTGGCAGTCAACTATTTGCAATTCCAAACAACAACATAAAAAAACAGAAAAGGTGCAGAAAGTGGAGACTGGCACCTACGCAGACAACTGAGCCTGAAGGTAAGGACCTCTTCTGATAACTACTTTTCGCCTAAGTTAAAATTCTCCTTGTGATCTCTGGCAAAACGATGTGTAACACACTGATTTCAGACCCTCGTTGTGAGGTCATTAATTTGCTGTTAGTGGAGAAGCAAAAGAAAAAGTCTGCATGCCACACATGCATCAGTGAGCACATTAAGGACAACAGAGACTTCTTGTTCCACCCTGAGTTCACTCATTCTGCTGGTTTCATCACTTGTAATTGGTCAATCAATGTTATTGACGGGCCTCAGAGGGCTGCAAGCTACTGGCTGATAAACGGGGGAAGGTTAAAACTCAGTGCATGCAGGGGTCAAGGTCATTTCACTAAACCCACTAAACTGAATAAGAGGGAATGGTACATTATACATCTGAGGTGTTTGTATTCAGAGGTTTGAGATGACATCACTGTTTAAAGTTTAATGATAAACCACAAAAAAGAAAATATAGATTTGCTACCGGGTACATTATATATTTTGAATTGAAAGTGAAAAGAGGGAAATACAAACTCTGAATCTAAACCTATTAAAGTCTAACCTTTCTTCAAATGTTCAAACACTGCCACTTTTTTTTAACATAATACACAAAAATGTGCACAATAGGATTTACATTGTAAAACAATATGTAAATTTATGGCATTTGTTCTGTTTTGTTTAAATAAAAGAAAATAATGATAAAATTATATATTAAAAAAAAAGACTGAATTAAGATTTTTTTTTTTTTTAATTAATAACCACACAATTTTCTTTTTTTTTCAGCCAAAACATTTAATGAAAATACATTCACAAAATCATCATAATTTTACTTGTTTTTATTTAATGGATAAAAATGTTAAATTCAAGTTTAACACACATATGAAAAAGATTTTGGCTGCCACTTTCACAAGTATTATTGTAAGTGTATTTAAGTCTTGATTAATCTTCAGCCTCCTCCTTACAGATATTTTTAGGTTTAATTTTGCTGTGCATAGATTTTTTGTGCTGTTAAAGTCAAGAGGTGAGAGCTGCAAAACAAAAATAATAAGCTCAGGTTTCTATTCACATAATCAACCTTGAGTTTGCAATGATCTGTCAGAGAATTAATTTATGTAAATAAACGTTGAATTATGTAAAAATTTATTACAATTCAAAAAGTGATTACCAGCATAACTAAAACTTTATTTTGATGCCTATAATATTAAAACAAGCTACAGCCATAGCACCATCCTAAACTATAGTCATCTATACTGTTTTGGTATTAACAGAATATAATCAATAAAGCAGTTACTTGTTTTTGAAGTTTTTTTCTCAGTAATAATTAATCTTACCTGGTGTTTCTTAGAGAAACTGGTCAATTCATCTTAGAGTTACAGAGACATCACACTTGATGATAACTAACATCACTGAATAACAATTACATTTAATCATCAATTCACCAGTTCTGATAATTATGTAAGGACACATCTGACAATATATTCATATGTGACTGATGAATCATAATTAATTTAAATTAGCATGAAGCTGCTGCTAGGAGCTCTGCACCGCAGCCCTCTGAGAGGACATTAGCATCTCAAACTGACAGGACGAGCTGCTTTATGAACCCTGATGCTGCAGAGTCACAGTCTTCACAGAGATGCTCTCAGTACAGTTTTACAGTGTCGGGTGTTCATACTCCACATGGTCAAAGTCTCAGATTATGAGGTAAAGTGTTCAAACTGCAGCAAAGTCAGATGCATGAATGTTGGTTTGTTCTTTAACTGGTGCAAAACAAGACTGTTGTTTTAGTAGCTGAACGACTTATTTATTCCATGTGCTGCAGGATATAAATAACAGTTGTTAACATTTTAGCTACGTTACCTTTGGTATTTCCCAACAGCAACATTTTCCACTTGCCAGTTTTTTGGCATGCATACACAGAAAACCTTTTATACCCAGCTTGTGATTAAACTACTGAATCCACTGATATTTGCCACAATCAGCTGCTAATGTTAATGTAATATTTACCAAACACAGACGTCCTGCTGGGATCTTTTTGTGGTGAATGTTGGTGCTGTCTGCTTTCAGATTCTGGATCACATCCACATGTTCACACTGATTTGAAAAGTTAGAATTTCTATATATAGTCTGTAATTTCCAGTCACTCTCCCCTGATGTTAGCCAATCAGGAGAAAGTGGTCTCTGGGGAGGGGAGCACATGGGGAATAAATCTGAAAATCATGTTACTTCAGACAGAGCAGCTTTTTCTGTTTACCAACTAGCATGTTGTTGATATTATCATCATCTCTCTTCCTTTGTTTTGTGAGTTGTTTTTTGTTTGGTTTTTTTGGGGGGGGGGTATTATTTGGTGCAGGAGTTTTTTGGTTTGTTTTGTTTTTGTAATTTTTTGTAATTTTTTTTCCTCTTACCTCCACCCTCTCATTTCTGTAAAATGAATTTACAGTTGTTGGAAATATTGCAGCAATCGAATATTTTTTTCTAATTTATTTATTTATTTTTGTAGTTGCAAATGATAGGGCTCAGTAAAATGTAACAATATTTATGCTGTATACATTTACTTTTCTGTATGTTTAGGCATTTATATAAGAGCGTCTGCAGGTTGTATGGTGGAGATGTCCACGAATAATGATGGTTTGGATTCATATGGCGCTTTTCTCTGGAAGTCCAGACTCACAGCACTCACACAGAGACCATTATACATTCAAACCCAGTCATACCGGTGGCGGTAAGCTAAGCTAGCCACAGCTGCCCTAGGGCGGACTGACGGAGGCGTGGCTGCTAATTTGCGCCTACGACCACCACCAACCCATTCATCCAACATACATTCATGCAGGGCAAGGTGGGTAAAGTGTCTTGCCCAAGGACACACCGACAATGACTGGGAGGAGCGGGAATCGAACCACCGACCCTTGGGTTTGTAGACAGCGGCTCTACCACTGAGCCACTGTCCCCACTGTCAGTTATTTTGTCACCACTGTTAATGTTGTCACCAGGTTTACCTCAGGTATGGTTGGACTGCGGATGAGGATGACAAGTTGGATGATACTGATGATGATGATGATGTTGATAATGAGTATGAGGTTAACCAGGTTCTGTTTATAAAATCAGCCCTGTAAGAGAAGTAATTAAATAATAAAATTGAAAAAAAAAAAAACAGAGAGAGAAAGTGGGCTCTTCAAAAGTGAGAGGGGGTCAAACCATCCCATTTCAGACAGAGGATGAGATGAGAGACTGAATAAATGTCCATTATAAGATAAATAAGGACTTTTTTGAACTGCAATCTACGCAAAACTACTCTAGAAGCCAAGACTATAAATATAAAGCTGGAAAAGAGCATAATAAATCCTCTTTAAACTTTCACTTGTTACAGCCTCACGTAGGTTATTTAAAATCACACCACTCATATTTGAAAATTGCATCCATTTCAAATTGCAGTTCCAGTTTAACAATGATTCATTGTTCAGCTCTGACTGAACAACGCTACTGTATGTGTTCTGTTTTATTTCCAGCAGTATGAAAGAGAAGTCTCTTCTGCATTACCTCAGCAAAAGGGTGTCAGGATCCAGATTAGAGAGATCATCTAAAAACAGCAACAATGGCAGAGTATCAACACACTTATGTAGGAGTGGTTTCTTCCTGTGTGTGTGTGTGTGTTTTTTTTTTCCCTCCCCTCTATCTTCCTCCCATGCTGAACTACAGCACAGTACTCATCATGCCCCCAAAAGCATTACATAACATGGCTATGGAATAAAAACTGCATATCATCATGCGGTGCACATTCATTATGGAGAGCTGAATACTTAAGGTAGTAGAGTGGGATATAATATTCACGACGTCTTCCAGGATGTCATGACACGAGCAGGGTGGGTGGAGGGGTGGGCGGGTGCGCTCACGTCTGAAGAGGTCAGAGCGACTGCGGGATGATGGACGGCGCTTACGGTTCTTTACAAATCTCTTTTCATACAGCTGACCTGTCCCGTGACACCTGTGCCACTTGGAAGGAGTGGATGTGTTTGCAAAGACAGGGGGAGGTCTAATCCTCGCTTTAGCATCGCTTCACTCAAGTCAAACCTTATGTAATGCACGTTAACAATGCTGTCATACACTCCTCCAGGTACGGTGGAGTATGCAATTTGCTGCAATCGCGTTTTAAAAAAAAAAAAATGATGCTCACAGTTGACACAAATCAAAGCGCCTAATTAATTTTCTGAGAATTAAATGCACGTTTATCTTGTGATTTTTTCGCAGGTTGCAACTTTGAACGACAGCACGCTCCCCCCCTCAAAAAAAAAACATGCATTAGAGAGTGTGTGCTTATCAAAGAAAACAAACTGTCATTTCTCAAATTAATGACTGCTGCTACTACAAAGTGAATTTTTAATGTGTGCTTCCATTAAACCCGCGGCCGTGGCCAACAAATGCAGCTTTCCTTTGTTCCCACAGCAGGTGATGATTGTCGACTCAAAATGCCTCCAAATATCACACAGCCACATCAAGTAGTTGGTTCAAAAGGTCATCAGTCACATGTGCTGCATCACTGGACTGGACAAAGACTAGCTGAATTCATCACGACCGTTGCTCTCTGTGAGGGCGTGTCATGTGCCCCGTCTCTGTACCGCTGCATGTTGGGATGAGAGAAGACTGGCGCTCACAAATCAATTACTAACACGTAAATACTGGTTATAGCAGAGTGACGTTGCATTTCCACTGCCTCATACAAGTAATTACAGGTGTTACTGTGGTAATTACAGGGTAATCACACAATTACTCTGCCATTGTTTCTGAAGATCTGTTTGATACCACAGCTTTAAACACATCAGTCTGTTTATAACTCCTCATCCACGACACAGGTAAGAGAGATTTATCCATTTAACTCAATTACAGGATGTTTCTGTGTGGAGTGAGCCAGTGTGGATTTTTCTCCAGGTGCCTCCCAAAGTGCAAATTGCTGGTTTGGTTAACTGATTATTGTAAATTGTGAGTCTGAGTGTGCGTGGTTGTTTGTCTCTGTGAGTTGGCTCTGGGATGGACTGATGATCTGAACGGGGTGGATCCTGCCTCTCACATGGATGGATGGATGGATGGATGGATGGATGGAAGCAGATGGATGGATGGATGGATGGATGGATGGATGGGAGCAGATGGATGGATGGATGGATGGATTGGAGCAATTGGAGCAATTGGATGGATGGATGGATGGGAGCAGATGGATGGCAGGATTGGAGCAATTAGATGGATGGGTGGATGGATGGATGGATGGATGGATGGGTGGATGGATGGCGGGACTGGAGCAACTGGATAGATGGAGGGATTGGAGCAATTGGATGGATGGATGGATGGATGGATGGTGGGATTGGAGCAATTGGATGGATGGCAGGATTGGAGCAATTGGATGGATGGATGGATGGATGGATGGATGGATGGATGGATGGATGGTGGGAGCAGATGGATGGCAGGATTGGAGCAATTAGATGGATGGATGGATGGATGGATGGATGGATGGATGGATGGGTGGATGGATGGCGGGACTGGAGCAACTGGATAGATGGAGGGATTGGAGCAATTGGATGGATGGAGGGAGGGAGGGTTTGGAGCAATTGGATGGATGGATGAGGGGATGGATGGGAGCAGATGGATGGGAGGAGATGGATGGATGGATGGATGGATGGATGGTGGGATGGAGATGGATGGATGGCAGGATTGGAGCAATTGGATGGATGGATGGATGGATGGATGGTGGGATTGGAGCAATTGGATGGATGGCAGGATTGGAGCAATTGGATGGATGGATGGATGGATGGATGGATTGGAGCAATTGGAGCAATTGGATGGATGGATGGATGGATGGATGGGAGCAGATGGATGGGAGGAGATGGATGGATGGATGGATGGATGGATGGATGGATGGAGGGGGGGTGGGATGGAGGGTGGGTGGATGGGTGGAGGGGTGGATGATGGATGGATGGATGGATTGGAGCAATTGGATGGATGGATGGATGGATGGATGGATGGATGGATGGATGGATGGTGGGATTGGAGCAATTGGATGGATGGCAGGATTGGAGCAATTGGATGG
>OOFC01033313.1:0-10668 GCA_900323345.1 Pseudochromis fuscus | reverse complement strand
GGAGGCGGGGCTATCTGAGGTCATGGAGGCGGGGCTATCTGAGGCCATGGAGGCGGGGCTATCTGAGGCCATGGAGGCGGGGCTATCCTCTGTTATGGAAATGTTACCATGGTGAGTAGAGCTGATACCATGTAGTGGAGAAGAGCCAGAAGAAAATACAAAAAGCTGTCAGTACTGTACAGTACTACAGTACAGTACTGACGTCCTCTTGATGCTAAAATTAATTTTTTAAAGAAAAGTGTGTAAAAGCTGTGGGATGCGGTTAAAATGGGACCAGCTTCATCATCTGGTGTGTGCCACCATCTGTGGGTCTGCTCTCTGTTTACTGCCTGTTTCCCCCAGTTGGCAGCTTTAAACTTTACATGACTGGAATCCAGCATCATCATCCACAGATTCACCACAGCAGCATCTTTTAACCGGACTGAGTGATCTCTACCGACACCATTAAGATGATTCTCAGCTTAATCCAGCAGTAAACCGAATGGTAAAAACAGGTTTATTATATATAAGTACGAGCGCTCTGTATACACACTGGCACTTCCTCTCTCATTGTCTCTGCTGTGGGATACAGCGCTGGCACTCTGCTCCGTCCATTCAGCTCCGGTGTTTAATTAAGTCGTTTTTCTGTTCGAGGAGCTTTTCTCGGGGCCTCTGACAAAATGTTTCGTCACCGTGTGTACGATTAGATTAGAAACACGTCTGCTGGATCTGAAACAGCTCAGCTTGGAAGAGATGCTTTATACATGAGGGAATCTGGGTGAAGGAGGAAACTCGCTGCTCCTTCTCCGGCAATCAGGCATTCAGCTCAGCTACCACACACCATACGAGGCTGCTGCAGCTAGCACATCTTTCTGAGCTACATGCTAACGCTAGCATGCCAGCGGACTTACAGTGACGATGCTAGCTAACTACAACGCACACTGTGTTCCTTAGGAAATGTTATCAGCGTTAAAGGCTGTATTAAAATGTAAGTAGCCAAATGGGTCTAAAAAGTGAAGCCAAAGTCCAAAACAGTGTAGTACCACCTACAACCACTAGAGGCGGCCTCCAACTGACTTCAATCCAAAAATACTCATCTTCAATCCTGAAATATTCATCAATACATTTCTCCACAAGTCATTCTGATGTCATCAGATAAAGTCAACTCTTCTTCTCAGAGATCTGGGGGGAGGAGTTAGGGGCGGGGCTAGTCTGATTGACAGGTGGTCCATCTGAACATCATTTCATCATTAAGGAGATATTAGGTTGAGAGAAGGGGAGGAGTTAGGGGCGGGGTTAGTTTGATTGACAGCTCGGGTCTCCATTGAGAGCAGCACTGAACTCCAGTCTCATCCAAATTGGACAGTGTCCTCAGGTTGAAGGGTCAGACCCGTTCAGATACCAAACTCCTGGCTCGGTTCCTCAGCTTCATCCTTTCTTTGCACAGTCCCACTGAAGCTGCAGCTGCTCACATGGCTGCTGCTCTGAGCTCACAGCAGTGTGATTTCTGGAAAGGTTTTTCTAAACACGAAGCCGTGCGACCGCCATTTTGTTTACACGATACCTCGACGACGCCCTTAATTAGTGAAAGCTTCAAAGAGCCTGTGTGATTTATAACCAGTCGTCCTCACACACCGCCGCTCTGCTGGCTGATCCATGCCAGCAGGAGCCACATGCACCATCGTTTTTTCATGTCCTTTGCAATCAGCAAACGGCCAACATCAGAGCTTTTAACCAAATAAAATGTCTGAGTCTGTATCTGAGCCGCTCCTTTCTCAGTTTCTCTTTAAATCTTCCTCTTCCTGTAAACAAGTCTCGGTGAGTGGGGGGCTCTTTGTTAAACCTCCCGGTGGCTCTCTGGAGGGTTTGGAGCCGCTGGCTGTGGAGGTGACGGCCGGGCAGCCGAACACAGAGGAGAGGGAGGCAGTTTGGAGGTCTGAGCCGGGAGTGATGCAGCAGCAGGGCCTGGCACACAGTGAACGGTGGGCCGCTACCCAGCAGACATTCACAGCATGAATAGGTGTTGAAGAGGAGACGGCCTCATCAGCGCTGAGCAGTGCTGTAAATACAACAAAGAGAATTAAAACCACATCTGCTTTCCAGAGCTTGTTTTTTTACATTGATGCTGAAGATCTTTGTGAAACTCTCCACTCTGCAGACACCGAGTCTGTGTCTTGGTCCGACCTGAATTATCATACAAATGTGTTGCTGTGATGTTCACAGACACTTAGAGGACGATGATGCTTCCTGCCGTTGTGGTTATTCAAGATAAACTCCACTTCTGGTAATAATTCATCCAAAATATTACAGACTGTTCCTTTAAATTCCATGTGAAATGACAAATGTCTTTTCAAATTTCAGAGTTTTACATCAAAGTTCAACAAAAAAACTCCAGTGAAAGAAGAAATCGACCTGTTAGAGCTGAATGTAAACTCTGCAGGAGTCAAAATCCTTTAAAAAGTCCAGATGGAAATGCAGTGGGTGAGTTTGTTAGAGGTCAAGGACAGAGTTGGATACTGAATGTGAACCTAACTTTACTCCAGTGATACTCCAGGATTTCTTCATGTGTGTGTTGGTTTCCATGCAGACTGAGTGACACTGTGTCCACTGAGTGTAAACCAAACATCCTGACAGGCTGAGAGATGTGTGTTTGTCCCTGTTGGACTCTGATGTGGTGTTTTGAAGTCTGAGAGCAAACAGGCCAATCACAGTGTTGTACCACGGTGCATGTGTTGGTACATTGGTCCACAGAGCTGACGAATGGTCCTGCTCCTCTCACCACTGATCACTACTGCAGCTGCTGCTACTCTGTGTACTCTGATCTGAACTGTGCTGCAACAGCGGGATGATTGACACCTGGGTGGAAGGATGCTATTGGTTGAAACTGCTCAAGGTGAGATGATGAAAGTCATGGGATCATCAACCAGGAAGTAAATGTGACTGAACTTTGATGTAAAAATAAAAGGATTTTTTCTAAGTTTCTGGCAAACGTCGGTCAGTAAGTCAACAAAACTGAGAGGATTTAAAACAGATTTTTCATGTCAGGTTGACTTCAAGTCCAATAAATAATCTGATGAAGCCAGAGTCATCCCAACGAGATCATCCCAGGATGTTTCTGACCAACATGCTTCATTTTCCTCCAGTATTCACACTGACAGTCTACAGCAGCAGTCCACCAACAACACATATGATTAGTAGATACAGACACTCAGCAACAGCCTGATTAAAGAAGTAAAGCTCTGCACTAACCTTATCAGATTTACTGTAAGCCCACTTCCTGCTTTAAAGGAAGTTTTTACATTTGCTCTTCAGTTTTAAACATGCAGCTGAAATTAACTCTACAACACAACAACACAATAGGAACACATTTAACAACATTATTTTATTGGGATACTCATTTCTAATTACAGCCACTTCTGCTGGTGCATTAGTGATAGATCAGTGATATTGATAAGCCTCTTAACCTAAACATTCACCCAGTCTGCACTTCTTCGTCAGCCTTCCCTCCAGCATTAGCTGCAGCAGCTGTGTTGCTTTTAGCCTGTTATATATTTAATGACATTATATTTGTTCAGTTTTATAACTTCTTCAGCTGCACCTGTAGAGCTGTCACTGGTTTCCACTGTTTCTCATGGTAACACCACCGTAGTACTTCCTTCATCCCAGCGTCACTCACCAGAATTAAATTCTGATGATGCAGGATGACATCATCCCAACAGTCCAGCCCATCACAGTTACTGGTCAGTCAGAGAGAAACATTCATTTTTCCTTTGGCTGAAAGACATGAACTGAACTACAAGTTTGATAACAGCTGTTGTCGGTGTCTCTGACTCTGTTTTTAAATGACAGCACATCAGGAGACATCACTGTTCACGCTACCAAAGACTTAATAATGGTTTGGATTTATATGGCGCTTTTCTCTGGAAGTCCAGACTCAAAGCGCTCGCACAGAGACCATTATTCATTCACACCCATTCATCCCAGTGGCGGTAAGCTAAGCTAGCCCTGAGGCAGACTGACGGAGGCGTGGCTGCTAATTTGCGCCTTTAATTTCCGACCACCACATTCATCCAAGGCAAGGTGGGTAAAGGACACACCGAAAATGACTGGGAGGAGCGGGAATTGAACCACCGCTCTACCACTGAGCCACTGCCATCCGTGGTCACGTACATCCCAGACCCCCTCCACATGTGGTCGGAGTGATCGGATCTTGTTGAGTCTTGGTGGTCGTGTACACTTGTGTTTAGTGCTGTCCACACCTCAGATGCATCTTAAAACCAAGCGTGAACACACCTGATGAAACTTTATCAACTTAAATTCTTTCAATTTCCCTTCTCTTTACTTCATCAATAAATCTCTCGCCTTCATTTTCTGCTGTGATTCAGATCAAACCTAACGAGCGCTGCACCAACTGGCCTGAGAGACAAGTTTATTTCTTCTATTGACAAGACAAATGTGACGTTTCTGTCCTGTGTCGACTGAAAGTGAAATCAGTGGGTCTGACAGGACATTAGTTTGGAGCAGGAGATAAAACCTGTGCATTGTTCAGCAGGCAGCACACACAACACAACAGACCATCAACCAACATGGCGGCTGCTGAGTGTTTGGCTGCAGCCCAGAGAGGCTGATGATGGAAACTGTGGATGGATCGGTCCATTATTCATCTCCCAGACAGGTCATTAGTTTGTGACTACAGATACAGGTCACACATGACTGCAGGAACACAAACACACACAATGCACACACAGACACACACAGCAGCCGGGGGGATGTGTGGTCTTATCTCTGTGCAGCTGCTCGTGTTGGAAGATGTTCACCAGAGACATTCAAGCACAGTTAAAAAGTTCATCCTGGCAGATTGAAAACAGTGTTTGTTGGTTTCTTTGTTTGCAACTTTTTTCGTCTCATGTTGGTGGGAATTGTTTCTTAATTTGCTTGTGATGAAAGTTGAAATGCTTTGATCTCTCTGGATCATCATAGAAAACAGACTGAACTGTAAAAGAAATTATTAGGTTACATATGTGGAGAGAAATATGTTTATGATGCACGATCTCTTCAATAAATAGTGTGTGTACATTTCAAACTTTGAGCGGTGATTAGTGTGACAGTGTGTGTGATATAGTGAAGTTTAGCTAATAAAATAGCCAGTATCCATTTCTTGGCGAGGAACTGATCATTACAAGCAAACAGTTTCTTCCTCGGTGGTGTCAGACTGTGGCAGCTGCATCCTGTGGGATCCCTCAGGGCTCGATACTGGGTCCACTGCTGTTTAAACTGTACAAGAGCTTCTGGTCTACGCAGTGCAGAAACATTAACTCAAAGTTATGCAGATGACACCCACCTATACATGTCCTTGTGTCCTGTGTGTCTAAGGCCTGTCCTCATTGGTTGAGTGGCTCACAGACTTTGTGTCATCATTCAGTGATTTTCAAAATTACAAGCACCTGAAAATCACCTTTTCTCTTTTTAAAGTATATTTGAGGACGTCAGGAGCCAGAGATCTTTCCACATATAAACTGTTAAAGATGTCGTCACCTGCGACCACATGGAGTCATCGTAATATTGTATTTAGGAAGAAACTGAATGTAGAGCTTAGCAGAACACATATTATTGTGTATCTTCCATGACGTTACAGTTTACAGACGTTAGCTAGCTGTAAATAACATTAGCAACAAAATCTTAAAAAGCTATTTTTATTTAGAAGTTGATGTGATTGTTAGTGGGATACATATTATTTCATCCTGGTCATGTGTGTTGGTTTTAACCCTTAGTTGTTACATGCTCCACAACTTAAGTTACACTTTTACTGTCCGTGTCATGTGAGCAGCTGTCAGCTGATATGAGGTCAGCTGATCCTTTTGGGTCCAAATAACAAAGATAATGTCTATTGTAAAATGTAAAATTACAATCCTGGTAACAACTGAGTATTTTTTTGCATTGGCATGTGGAAAAATCTGTAACTGTGTCCAAAGCCATGTTCTAGCCATGAAGTGCATTTCTATTGGTCGGCTACATCAGCTGTCCAGTAGAAAACATTTGTCCTTCATCAGAGATTTAATCTGGGAAAGACAACACGGATTTAAACGGCTCTAACTCTGTATTTTTATGTTAAATATAATTTAATTGTGCAGATAAGTATTGAATAGAAATAAATATACCAAACACTTTTTTACCAGGACTAAAAAACATCCCAGTCATAGCCAGACTTCTCTCAGGGGAAACCTGAGTGACTTTCAACAGATTGTGTTTTTCAAGTCATATTTTCTCCCCTGCTGAGCTGCTGCTGTGTTTTCCTGCTGAGCTGCTTTCATGTGAAATCATCCTCCCTGCACCTCGGCTGCCTTCATGCTTCAGCCTCCTTTTAGGGCCGACCGCTCGGCCCGTAGATAATCCACAGCTTTTTGTTCTTTGCCATTTATAGTTAAAAGCGAAAGATGAGAGCAGCTGATCGATGAGCAGAGCCTCCACCCCGAGGCCTCCGCCGGGCTGACGACTGCAGCTCCTCTCCCCTGTGTTAATGCTCCCAGCAGCAGTTTGGGGGATTTTTAGGTAGAACGGACTTTTCATTTGTCTAACGCCTGCAGCGCTGTGACAAGGCGCTTTGATTTCCTCTTGGTGGTCTTAGAGTAGAGTTTTTATGGAGGATCTTTTGTGTATACAGTAAATCTGGCAGGAGTACTTTGATGAATCAGTTTGTGCTGTTGGAGTTTGCAGAGGTTTCACCAGCGCTGCAGGTTCAGAGTTTGTGTTTGCTGCACTGGAAACCAAATCATATTTCTAGCTGCAAAAATACCTGATTCCTGTTTAGACCGAGCACGGAGCAGGTGGGTTAGTGGTGGTCAGATGAGGGTTGGAGGTCGACCAGGTCACAGCTGATGTGGAAGTGCGACTGAAACAGATCAAGAGGATAAATGGTGACGTACCAAAATCATGTGACTGGATTCTGTTTGCAACTGTTTGTGTTTCCATTGTCCAGTGTCTCTGTCACCAAATCATGTTAATGCATCTATGGTTAGTTTTCCTTTGATTGAGGTTTTTCTGGTCATTGCACCTTCTTCATCTGCAGTGATACAATGACACCTGCCTGGAGAATAAGCGATCATCCAACTCTTAGTGTTGGTGTAACAGCAGTGGAAAGATGCCCACATTCATTTGCATTTAATTTTGCAAATTTTGGATGGAGACTCTTGAAAGTTCGTGGTGATTTTGGGAAGTACTGGTCCTTGTAGACAAAGGTTACCGAAGTAGCTAACATTAGTCCACCAGTGTCTCCAGTTTGCTAGTGTTTCCTTTGACCTGTGGTAGCAGGGCCTGTGTCCACAGTGTGAAAAGCAACAGTCCTTAGCGCTTATTTATTTGAAAGGTCCAAGCTCCAAAGTGTCTCTGACCAGAGCTTCAAATTGAGCCCAGCTCTGATGGGAACCAGCTGGTGACTCCACTGCTCACTGCATCCATCTTTATGTTGTCACAGTCGCCCCTCCCCTCTGGGACATACAGGTCTGTGGATGCCCCCCCACACACTCCAAGTGCTGTTTGTCTGAAGCCCTGCTCCACATGTGCTGAGACAGGACTGAACCTAAAGAAACAAAAACACAATAGTCTGGATTCATCACAAATAAAATCGTATCCAGAATCATTTCAACCAACAGCATCCTCCCATCCAGCTGTCAATCACCCTGCTGTTAGCTGCACAGGATTAGCTGTGGTAGTGGTCAATAGTTCGCTGGAACACTGTTGTTAGTCAGTATCTAGTAGTTCCACTAGTTCAGTCATGGTTAGCAAACTATTTTAATTTTTTATTCGCACATTTCAGCTCCTACTTTATAACAATACTTAACAATTTCAACTGCTAATCTAAACTATTAGCTAACAACAACTATTAGCTAACAACAACTATTAGCTAACAACAATTATTAGCTAACAACAACTATTAGCTAACAACAATTATTAGCTAACAACAACTATTAGCTAACAACAACTATTAGCTAACAACAATTATTAGCTAACAACAACTATTAGCTAACAACAACTATTAGCTAACAACAATTATTAGCTAACAACAACTATTAGCTAACATCAACTGCTAATCTAAACCATTAGCTAACAACAACTATTAGCTAACATCAACTGCTAATCTAAACCATTAGCTAACAACAACTATTAGCTAACATCAACTGCTAATCTAAACAGTCAAGCTGCTGTTAGCAGCACAGTTCAGGGTTGTTAGTAATCAGTAGTGAGTTGGAACAGTAACAGTACACTGTACAAATGTTATCTAGTGATGTTAACTAGCCAGCTATGGTGGTGTTGTGTGTTTCAATGGTTTTGTCCCACCTACATATCCTGTTGTTGGAAATACATCAGGACTCATACATCAGATCCTCTGGAGCTGCTGTTCAGGCCCTTTAATGTTAATTTGAGCAAAGACTGTGGTCGTGTCAGAAGGAACCATCAGTAACTTTCAGTTGAAGCAGAAACCAAACAGCAGGTTGTGATGTCACAGTGACTTTGTCGACCTATCCGTCCTCCCATCCCCCTCCACACTGGTTCTTTCTCCCTCTGCTCCTGAGGAAACCTCCTCCTCAGAGTAGCTGTCAAGAAGTGTCAGAGTAGAAACACTCACATCCTCCTTCCTGAGAAATGGTTCTGCACACAACCAGCTCCTGTTCTGCTCAGAGAGGATTTATCTTCATATGTACAAAATTCATGAGAGGGTCAGAGGTGGACGTGAGGTTTGTGACACTGCAGCTTTGATACAGATACAATCTGCCAGCAGGATTACAGTAGCTTGAGCAGACTTGTTATGACAGCAGAGGTTTTGTGCTGTGCAGTGTTTCTCTCTCTGACAGATCAGTCCTCTGAAGTGTAAAACGCTCCAGCTGTTCAGACTCTTCGTCCCATTCACAGGCACAGTGATGCGTTTCTGCCCTGAGCTCGGTCTGCCAGGTGGAGCTGGTTCACTCACTAAATACAAACTCACTGTCTGGGTTCAGGATTTGTAGTCTGTTTGGATTAAACTATTTTATCTGGGTGTTTTCTTAGACACCTGTCAGTTTGAAATCTTTTCTCATTTAATCTTTACGGACACACGTGAAACATCTGGTACAAATCCTGAAAGACATGTAATCCTGTGTCTTGGATCCACTTACACTGCGACACTATGGGTGTGTTCACACTTGGTTTTCAGATGTTTCTCAGGCGATCGGATCAGAAGTGAACAGCTGACACATATCTTTGTTCACACCTGTATTTAACATGTGTCTTCAAACCTGCTGACCACTTGTGTTCAGATGTCACTACGGCAACGGCAGGGACTGAGCACAGCTTTCATGTAACTGGTCAGAGAGATTTTAGATTGTGTAAACAGTTAGCACAGTTAGCATAGTTAGCACAGTTAGCACAGTTAGCTAAAAGAGAGGAGAAATGATTGATGAACTGTTGTTGATGTACGGACTGTTCACCTGTTTCAGGTGAGAAGATAAAGTCTTGGAGACAAACTGAAGGAGACTGAATACAACAGGTGTTGTTTTTTTTCACATCCTTATCGGGGATGCGTCAGGATGTGTTAACGTGTATGTGGTCACATGGATCCCAGACCACCTCCACATGTGGTTTGAGTGATCGGTCATTCATAGTCGTATTTACCGCCGCCCAGTAGTGATCTGATCACGCAAGACACATCTTAAAACCAAGTGTGAACAAACCCTATGTCGGCCTCTGGGTAAGACGTGCTGGTTGTTTTGGTTGGCACCGCAGACAAATGTGATGTCACCCACTGGTTTGTGGACTTTTGAAGCCAGGAGATCGCCATTTGACCGTCGTCATGTTGGTTGTTTGGAGCCAGAAGTGACCATGTTTGGATATGAAGGGAGGAGTGAGGAGACGGGTCTGACCTTTGACCCTGAGGACACTGTCCACTGTGGATGACACTGAACTTCAGTGCTGCTCTTCTTGGACATCAGGCTTATCGATCCAGCTAACCCCGCCCCCTAAATCTTCTTCTTTTTGAAGCTTAATATGTACTTGATGTTTTTTTAGATGGACCACCAGATCAGTGAGAACAACCACTGAAACTTCTGTTTTTGAATTGAAGTAATTAGAGCCAGAGTTTTTTGGAGCCTGCCTCCGGTGGACGTTGGGTGTATTGCACATTTTTCACTTCCATGTTGGCCTCATGTTTGAGCTCCACTTGCTTTGTCCATTTCTATAAACAGTGTGTGGTCGGTTCTCACCACTGCAGACCAGGAGCATCCCTAAACACCCAGTCGTCTACACAGCAGTGTGGTTCTTGTCAAAGTTGCTCCTCATCCTCATGCTGCTCATTTTTCCTACGTCCAGGACACAATGTTGACTCCCTGCCAAATGCTTCCCTGTAATCAGATGATCAGTGTTGTTCCCTTCACCTGTCAGTGTCAGGGCTGATTGGTGTCACCATACATCAGTGACGAAGCTCTGCTACTTTATCTATCTCTGTTTAATCTGAGTTAAATCTCTGAAAGCTAATTTCAGTGGAAATAAGAAATGAAATCAAATAAACCAGTGGAAGGAAGAATGAGAAGTTTCCATATTTGGAAAATGTGATTGTTGAAGACGTGACCAAACAGCCGGTTCAGTGCTGCTAGTGTGGTTGTTAAAGTCCAGACTGTCCCCAGATTAACCTGCTGTACCCTCCCAATCTCAGTGGCTGCT